>JBDNDU010000252.1:0-25145 GCA_039764185.1 Tamarix austromongolica | reverse complement strand
GAATCTAGATTTGAAAGTATTTTCTAACAAAAACAAAGATCAACTCATTCAATTGGTGGATCCTAATTCTTCCTCTCAGATGGTGAATATAACTAGAAGGAAATTGGAGTATGTTAGTACTATTCCCTTTCCTTTATGTGATAACTCATCATCGTTTGAAAAAAAAACATCTTTGAAGAACCAATGGAGAATAAAACTTTGAATGTTTTCATGACATTAGCTCTTAGGGATCAACATGCAATACTAATCCAAATAATTTTTTCAAGAAATTTTATATAACATGCTCTAGTATAAAACTATTAGGGGTAAGTGTAGATCAACTTAAATTTAAAAGCTTTTCCTTTTACTTTAACTCTAGTATAACATGCTCTAGTATTATGATAAGGAGTGGTTAAATTATTTGCCAATTGGATTTTTTAATACATGGATTGATATGTCAAAATTATTTATGGAAAATTACTTTCCATCATCTAGGGAAATGAATATTAGGAAAGAAATATATAATATTAAGCAAGATAGGAGAGTGTCCTTATATGAGTATTGGAAAAGATTTAAGATATTTTGTAGTAGTTTTCCTAACCATCAAATTAGTGAATAATTATTAAAATAATATTTCTATGAGGGATTAATGCCTATGGATTGTAATATGATAGATGCTTTTAGTGGCAGAACATTAGTAGATAAGACCCCAGTTGAGGCTAAAAGACTAATATCTAATATGGTGCATAATTCCCAATATTATGGTACTAGAAATACTACCTCCTCATCTCACTATACATAGAAGACAAGGAAAGTAGAATTCAATGAAAGATTGAATAATTCAACTTATTTAGTTGAGAATTAATGAAATGAGAGTGTTTACTTAAGTATGTGGAATATTTTCATATGTGACTCATGCTATAGATGCATGACCAACTTTACAAGAGAAGAAACAAGTTAAAGTGACAAGAGGACCTCAAAAAAAAAAAAAATCAAAATATGATCCTTATGCTCTAACTTGTAACTTTGGAATGATACATCATCCCAATCAAAGATATGGGAATAAAAAAAAAAACCACCATTATACCAAAGTCAACAAGGCTATAACTAATCTCTAGATTATATCCTATTTCTTATAACCGACCAAAACCACCATTCATGTAAACTCCTCAACCACCAGTTCCACAACAATATGGGGTTATGTCATTAGAGGATATAGTTAATACCTTAGATTTTAACACCCTACAATTGGCACATTATGTATAGAAATTACAATCTTAGAGTTCCTCCAAACTCTCTAGTCAGACAAAGAGGAATCCTAAAGAATATATGATTGTTATCACCCTTAGGGGTGGAAAACCATTAGATAATCTAAAGAAAATTATGGATAACCATGGAAAAAAACAAGAAGAAGAGGAATAAGTAAGTTTAGTAGAGTAGAAACATGAAAAACCACCCATATTAAATGAAATAAATAATATTAACTATTATAAACTTATGTCTCCTTTTCCTTGGTAGTTAGCTAAGGGTAAGAATCAAGATCATGAAAAGGAGATGCTGGAAATTTTTAGAAGGTAGTGGTAAACATTCCCTTGATAGATGCAATACATCCAGTTCTTAGGTATGTAAAATTTTTTAACGGATTTTTGTACCAACAAGAAAAATTGAGAGGTGATGAAAAAGTTATCATGGGTGAGAAAGTGTTTGTGATTTTATAAAAGAAACTCCCACCTAAGTTCAAGAATCCTTTTTTTTTACCAATTCCTTGTAAAATTGAAAACATGAGGTATGAAAAATGCATGCTAGACTTAGGAGCCTCTATAAACAATAAGACTTTATCTATGTTTAATACTCTAAGTTTAAGTTCTTTAAAATAAATTCATACTTTAATCTAATTATCTAATAGATATAACACATATCTTGGAGGGGTTATTAAAGATGTATTAGTGCAAGTAGATGAAATTTTTTCCCTATTGATTTCTATGTGTTATATATGCAAGATGATGGATACCCTAACCCTTCTCCTATTTTTTTAGGAAGACTATTGTAAAAACCTCTTGAACTAAAATCGATGTGCATGATAGGGGTACTATAGAATTATATGGGGAAATACATTATTTTAATATTTATGACTACATTACATATCCTACTGATTGTGGATATGTTTCTATAGTGGATGTAATTGATAATTTGTCTGAATAGTCTTATGTTTAATAACTAATGATCTAGTATAATTTACTCTTACAAAACTAATAAACATAGGTTTTATGAAGAGTTAAATAGAAAATTTGAATTGGGTAAGAAAATAGAGAAATAAGTTCCTAATTTAGGAGCTTATCCAACTAATATAGTGGAGCATGTTGAATTGCCAACTATTATAGAATAATCCCAACCCTCAATATAAAAAGCTCCAAAAGTTGAGTTGAAACCCCTACCAAGTCATCTAAATCATACCTTTCTAGGAGAAAATTAGATGCTTCCTATCATTATTACTATTGACCTTATATCATTACAGAAGGTGGTTCTTATTAAAATTCTAAAAGACTATAAAGCTCCACTATATCATTACATTATTATCTCTAGAGTGATAAGGCATGTAAAATATGGAAAATCAATGGGCATAAAATCAAATAAATTTATGAAGAACATCAAGTGAAGGATTTTAAAATATGATCTTGATATCAACTCTTGAGAATCCCCTACTCCTCATCCGTAGTGATACCTACCCCTTTCCCTTCTTTGTATTTCCATGGTCTAATCATTGAGGACAATGCCTATTCTAATCATGGGATTGATACTATCTTTATTTTATTTGATTTTGATTAGTTTTATCATTTTATTTTATTTTATTTTATTTTTAATTTTACTTTGCATTTATTTTTTTATTTTTTAGTGTGCTTGGCATTTGTTATTTTTTGAGTGACATTCCTTAATTTCTATTTGAAAAAAAAGGAGATACAAATCTAAGAGATGAAACCTTTAGAATAAATGATGAAAGAAATATCTAATTGATAACCTTCATGTGCATAAGTAGCTAGGAGTAATTTTTTTTTTAAAAAAGATTCTTCTAGAAATAAGAAAAATGATTTGTAATGTTTTGGTTACATCTCATTACTAAAGAACTTGAAATTTGATAGTCATTATATAAAAAAAAATAGGCCTAAAAGAAACAAATATCGATGGACATGATTATTATCCATTATACTTTTTATTCTTGTGTGTTATTCTCTTACGGTGTGTAAAACTAAAACTTTTCAATATTCTCTTTAAAGCACATGAAAATTTTGTATACATTAATATAATAGAGGCATAATTCTCTTTTAACTACTTAGCCAAATGGTATACCTATTATAATTTTTCCATTGCACAACCTTGTTAATTTTGTAAGCCTATTTTCTTAATATTTAACCTACATACATAGCTAATTATCCATATCTTATCTCGTTCTTTAGTCTGTAGCCAGTGGATCGTAATTTGGTAATATGCTATTGAAGTGGTTGAAAATCTAACCATGGGAGTGTGTTTATGTTGTTTGGTGAGTAGTGAATTTTATTATTTAAAAAAAAACACTTGAGGTATTGATTTTGAAAGAAAGGGAGATTGCACAACCACTAAATCCTTATGCCAAGTATGATGGATTATAAAATGCACCTACGTTGTGAATAATGGTTCAAGTTAAAAAATTATGAAGAAAATTCTAGCATTCTTATAGCCATTGGTAGTTAAAAGTCGATTATTGGTGGTAGAAGATTCATTGATGAAACGTTGAAGTTGAGAATCATAAAGAGTTGGAATTGTGAAAGTTATGTGCTTCACTAGTGGTAGACATTCCACCACTAGTAGACATTCCACCACAGTCCCATAATTTATACTACCTTCAACCCTAGCCTCATTATAACTAAATAAAAAACCTCTTGATTTTGCATGTTTTAATTTGTATGTAGTGAAACATAGAGAAGAGTGATAAGATTATGGGTAGAATTTTTGAAATTAAACAAAACCCTAAGGAACAAGAGGATAGAGTGCTCCCACATGCCTAAAGTGGAAACCTATTGGCTAAATTCTTCATATTTGTTCATGTGGGTGACATAAAAAATAGATTGGGATGATGAATTAGTTGTGATGTATGTGACCTAAAAAGAGTTTGAAAATAATTTTCTTCATGTTTACCTTTATTTGTTTAGAATCCCAATGAAATGTGTGCATTTGGTATGTCAATTATCAATTATCTCTTGTTGTTTGTTGAAAGGGGGGATCATATGTTTCTTGATAATTGGGAATTCTCATACTTTTTGTGGCTATGTTGATTAAAAAGAAATTCAAATATGGGTGTATTTAATAAATGCATATATTTATACAATTATTTGATATATATTGACCCAAAATTTAATATTTTTTATAATAATTTCACCATTTTCCTCAAGTTTTCTTTATTGGTCTAGTTTTGTAGGTAAATATGTAATCAAGATAATTTAGCTAGGTAAAAAAGAAAAGGAGCACAACATGAGGAGTAAATATTTGAGTTGTGGAAATTCAAATACAACATCATGGAAGACTCTCAAGGATAAGTCATGTATAGAAAATCAAGATAAGGTAATGAAAAAGCAATAAATATGGTTACCGAGTATTTATTAGTAGGAAATACACCCCTATATTTATTAAGTACATACCATATTTCTTAGATTTCTTCCCATATTCTTCATTAACTTGTCTCAAGCATATATCTATAGGGTAAAAATACCGGGGGGGGGTCCCATATTTACTAATACAGACCATATTTTTACCAAATTTTAGATATTTTTTCTACAATCTTATACCTCTGTATGCAACTTATCTTCTGTAGAATGGGACATTGAGAGAACCACCATTATACTTTATAATTTTCTTTTATTATTTTTAAACCATTAAGGTTATTATGTTAGATTTAGTTATTTCACTGTGTTGTAACTGAAGGATTAAAGATAATTTAGTGTTTGTGATTCTACAATCTCTTAAGTTCTTTCTTTCCTTTGTTTCATTTAATTGCTCCGTTCTTTTTGTTTTGTTTAATGTAATTATTTTTATTTTTTATTTAATTGAGTTTTGTGGTTCTTTTGTACTCTAATTAAATATTTTCTTTTTTTTCATCTATTCTAATTAAGTTTATGATTTTATTAATGTATTTAGGTTATGGGTTTTCTAGTTTTATCAATATTCTAGGCTAGATTAGTATAGGCTAGGAGGATAATTGAAGGTTATAAGATAATTAATCATGATATTTTAATTGGATTTAATCATTGTGTATATTTTTGTTTAGATTAAATTAATTTTAATGATCACTAATCCAATATTAAGATTTTATTATCTAAATTAGTCACCTTGTTTATTTGAGTATTAATCGGATGCTAGAATAGCATAGTTAATGCTTAATTTTTAACTTCTATATCCACATGTAGCAAATAGGTTATGTATACACACATGCCTTGAATATAAGAAAGAGTGAACTTATCATCGATCTAGAAAAAATTATAATTTATCATGATATCAATAAAATCAAATAAAGGAGATAATAAAATATAGAGAAGAATAAGAGGGAGGCTCTTATTTTATTAATCTTCCTCTTATGTATCCAATTCACCATATCATATATTTATCCACACGTATTACATCCAATGTGAGAAGGAATTGAGGAATATACAAGGTGGTGGATGAGATAATGACTTTAGAGGCTACAACTATAATGGAAACAACTATTACAATTGATGAAAATAATATAATGATTAAAACTAGGATTTAATACAATACATAATCATGAATTGTACATACATAATATTTAAAAAGAGTATTTACATCACTCCCCATTTTTTGCACATCTTCTAGCATTTATGAAAATTATTCTATATGTGCATCTCAAAATATTTGTATCACTCCTCATTATTAGTAAATATAAGTGAAGGTATAGGAAAACATCAAAAGCATATCCTCATATACAAACATGTCTCATTTATGAATAATTTCTATTCCGCCACAATAGTATACCTTTGAAAGGTTTTTCTATTAAAAACCTGTTCAAAAAAATTCCATAGTAGAAAACCATAGCTAAAGAAAATAGTATGTTTTTCTTCCCCTTAACTTAGCATGTCTTATTCATACATTGAAATATGTACTATTCTATTTGTGTGTGTAAGTGCACTTTAATATTGCTTATATTTGAAAATTTGTCATTAGAAATCCTATTATGGACAAAAACCTAGCATTTGTATAATAACATGGGTCACCAAATTAGCTTTCTATGGTTAATTGTTTCTTAGCACCAACTTATAGTCAATTAGTGTGATAACTTTAAATGTTATATTTCATACCCATATAAATAAATCACCCTCATTATGTGGATAAAATTTTCTTTGATTTTTCTATTCCAAATCATTTAATCATTTATAATCTCAATCCTTTCTTTCCCCCTAAAACTAGGAAACTAGAATTCCCATCCTTCATTGTCCCTTACTTTCATATATGTGTATAAGGAGAGGAAAATATAATATTCTCTATAACATTTAAGAAAAGTATCAAATCCATTCTAATTTACCTAGCTTAACAGATTATGTCATATACATTTTGTATATACCAAAAACAAAATTATTTGCATGCATATTAGAATATCACTTCCAAACCTATCTAACAAGGGTTTGTCCATCAAATGCATGTTGAATGGCTATACCAAGTCATTTTTCTTCCAACTTGAAATATTAATATTACATCAACAAATGTGACAGGCTATGTTGAGAACCTGGTGAGCTCTCTCCTCTCTCCTCCTCTAATGGCCAAGACGAGGCGATTTGCCTACTCAACTACGTTGAGACAATCACCAGGGAAGGGATCTACAACACCAAAGAATAATCAACCTCTGACCAAACCAAGCAAAGTTTCATCGGTTGAATTGGCCATAGATTCCTCTTCATCACCATTGTCTGATGTCCTCTCAAAGGAGCTTTCACCTAATTTGAATACTCACAATAAAGCACCCTAAATATGAATTTGAGCCAAATGATGATGAGAAGCATCAATCAAGATAGAACTTTGACCGAATGCTCCCTAACTTGAATCAGACAAGCACATATTTGATCTTTGTTAATACCCCTTACCATTCGATCGTAGATCAAGAGCCTACACCTACTACTAATGAAATTTCAAAACAAACTATTCAGGATGTTCTGGGACAGAAATCATGGAAGGATATGGTTATTGGTAATCGATCTTCCAAGGCTTCTACCACCCTTTCTTATATTCCCCCTACTCTTACTGGAAATCAATGGAAGGTTTCCTTCCTCAAAGAGAAGGTTTTGGAGAATTACAAGATTTGGAGGGGTTCAGCTGTTGGATATGTTATTGGCATCTGTCCTAGTTTAGGATAGATTATGTCCTTTATTCGTTCCAACTGGCCTTCTATTCAAACTCCCCAACTGTGGTTGCATGATGATGGTTTTGTTTTGTTTAAATTCAAATCTAACAAGGATAAGGACTGGTGCTTCAATTCCCCTATGGGACTTTTAGAAATCAACCTTTCATCCTCAAACAATGGCATCAACAATTCCAGTTCGTCAAAGAATGTTTCTATTTTATGCCTTTATAGATTAAACTACCAAACCTCCCTTTTGACTACTAGGATGTGGATTCTATTAGTCGTATCACTAGTACTGTAGACCAACCTCTTGTTTTGGATGGGATAACAACATCAGGGGAGAGGATATATTATGCCCGCGCACTAGTGGAGGTTGATGTAACAAAAAAATATGTCGAATATGTTGACATAGAAGATCCTAATGGAGGTGTTATTACACAATTAGTAATTTATGAATGGATACCATCCTTCTGCAGTTTGTGTAACTATTTTTGACATAACTAGTGGTCTTGCCCTAAGAGGAATAATCTAGATCAAGACCAAGTGATTGTAGACCAACAATTTGATATGCATAAACACTCCAAGGAATCTCAACAAAAGAACCAAACCAATCAGGTCTCTTACAAGTCTTCTTCTAAGTCATACCAATGGCATTATGTGTGGAGACCCCGTCAACTTCAATAGGAACCTGGACAAACCTCACAAAAACATGTAATGAAAGAACAATTGCAACAATTAATCCAATTAATTATATATTTGTTCCCTTGGATGTTAATCTAGGCAGGGTGAAAGAAAAAGGTGCAAGGTGTTTATGACATATTACCTGCCTGATTGTTATTATGATAAGTGCCTAGAATGTCCGAGGCCTTAATAAACCTTTCAAGTAGAGGGAATTAAGGAATTGGATCAAAGTAAATAATTTATCCTTAATTGGTTTATTAGAAACTCAAATAAAATCCCCCAATGTTATTTCAATAAGGAGGAAGTTAGGATCTCATTTTGCTACTATTGACAATTATACCCACCATCACAATGGTAGAGTTTGGTGCTTATGGGACAAAAAAAAAATTGTAAGTACAACTGCTAAGTGCTCATGCTCAATGTATCCAAGTCAAGGCTATCTACAATTCCACTAGTAGTATCATATATATTTCCTTCACTTATGCATGCAACATGGGAAGTGATAGAAGAGACTTATAGCAATGGCTTGACCCTACGGTTATCACAGATATTCCTTGGCATGTATTAGGGGATTTAAATGTGGTTTTGTATGACTATAAGAAATTAAAAGGGGTAGGTATTGATGTAGGGGATGTGGAGGACTTTAAACATTGTCTGTAGAATATTAAGGTTGAAGATCTTCATTATACTAGTCATACCTTCACTTAGAATAATAAGCAACTGGGTGATCTTAGAATTATGTGTAAACTTGAAAGGGTTTTGGGAAACCTCAAATGGTTTGACACCTTTACAAATTCGACATTGGATTTCCAATCCAACTATTTCTCAAATCATTACTCTACTCTAGTGAGCCTAAATCACACTAGTCCTTAACTTAAGGGGAGATTTAAATTCTTTGATATGTGGACCTATAATGATGATGATTTTATTAAAATTGTGACTGAGGTTTGGCATAGTCAACAACCCTGCTCAGTGTTTACTAAGATAAAAAAATTCCCTGTATCAACTTAAATATCACCTCAGAGTGTTAAAAAAAGCTAGGTTTGGTAGCATCATGCATATAGTAGCTAAATAAAGAAGCTTGAAGTAATTCAAGAGAGAGTATAGGTTCATCCCACCTGTAGCACCTTACAACTTAAGGAAAAGGATTGTCTTAAAAAATATAAGCATTATGCAAAAAGTGAGGAGAGTTTCTTCAAAAAAAAATCTGGCATCAAGTGGCTTCAGCTAGGGGATTCAAATAACCATTTCTTTTTTGCTAATATGAAGGCTAGATAAAACAAAAGGATGATATCAAAGATTTAGAAGGTGAATGGATATTGGTCCAATGACCCCAAGTCAATCAAATATGCCTTTGTAGTATTTTATAAAGATCTTCTTGGTTCTGATTTCCATAATGCTAATGCAAAATCGGTGCATAAATCTCTCCTTCAGCAGGGAGCTACTATCAATTTTGAACAATAGCATGAACTTCTTAAGCCAATCTCCTTTTCTGAAGTCAAAGATGCCTTTTTCTCCATTGGAAATACAAAGGCTCTAGGTTTAGATGACTTCACTGGTGGCTTCTTTAAATCCTCTTGGGATATTATAGGTGAGGATATTTGGTCTTTTGTGAAAGAAATCTTTTCCTCAGGAGCTATCCCTTCTGTTTTCACTCCTACTCTTTTGGTTCTTATCCTTAAAAAAGTTATAGATTTTATACCTATTTCATGTTGCTCTGTTCTGTATAAGATCCTCTCCAAAATTTTAGTAGCAAGGCTTCAACCTATCTTGCCTAACAACATAAGCATCTCGCAATCTGCTTTTGTTAAGGGTAGGTTGATTGGTGATAATATCTTATTGGCACATGAGCTCATTATGGAAGAAAACATGCATCCCCAAGATGTATGATGAAGGTCGATGTGATGAAGGCCTATGATTCCATCAATTGGAAATTCTTAGAGACTATTCTTTTAGGTCTTATGTCCCCCCTCATTTTGTTAAAATTATTATATCTTGTGTGACCCAAGTCAAATATACTCTCTCTATAAATGATGACCTTCTTCCTCGTTTCTAAGTACAAAGAGGTCCGAGGGAAGGATATCCCCTCTCCCCATACCTCTTTGTCATTGCTATTGAGTACCTATCTAGGATGCTACAATAATTATGGACCATGGATGGGTTTTGAGGACACCCAAAATGAAAAAGGCTACATATCATCAATTTATCTTTTGATAACGACCTTTTGCTATTTTATAGGGGTGATTAACCCTATGTAACGTTGCTTATGAATCAATTCCAATGTTTTAGTAACACATTAGGTCTTTACATAAGCCTGAAGAAAATTTCTATCTATTTTGGAGGAGTTATAGAGATGGTGAAAAAATAAATTACTGATTTCCTTTCCTTCTCTAAAGGAACTATGCCCTTTAAATATCTTAGAATTCCTTTATCTTCTATTAGACTCCACTCTAATCAAACAAAGGAACTGATGGGGAAAATCACAAACAAGCTTCAACACTGGTCTACAAAGTTATTATCATATGCTGGAAGACTATAGCTCCTTAGATAAGTTATATATGGCATCCAGATGTATTGGAGTCAAATATTTATTCTTCCTAAAAAAATCCTACTCAAGATCATCAGCTTATGCAGAAACTTCATGTGGATTGGTGAAGCTGGCCCAAGCAAATGAGCCTTGATTGCTTGGTCAACTATTTATCTACCAGCAAGAGGGAGGCCTTGAGTTGTTGGATTTTCAAGTCTAGAACATAATAGTTGTGGGTAAACATTTGTGGTATATTTCTTAAGATAAAAATAGCTTGTGGGTAAAATGGATACATACTTATTATATAAAGGTTGATCCTCTTTGGCATGATAAATTACCTAGCATTGCCTCATGGATAGTAAATAAGCTCTTTAAGCTTCGAGAAGCCCTTGATCTTGTGTTTCCTTCCCTCAATCCTACTTTGTCCTATAATATTAGTTTTTTTTATGAACAACTACGGCATAGAGGTTCCCCATATGTCATGGTGGAGATCAATGTGGCTGAATAATGCTATTCCAAAACATAAGCTAATATTATCGATAGTTGCTCACTACAGGCTCCCCACTAAGAATGTTATCAATTGGTATACTTATGTGGAGGATCCATCTTGCTAATTTAGTGATGCTAATGAATCTCTTCCCCATCTCCTCTTCTCATGTCTAGTTATAAATCATCTTTTGAAGAATGCTTACATTTATGTTGGCTTGAGAGGACCTACCCAGCAATGTTCTGAAATAATAGTTACCCTATGTTAAAGAATAAGGGTGTCTAAAAGGAAGCTCCAAATGGTTCCCACCTTATATGCTGTGTGCATCTATGAATGTTGGCATGCTAGAAATTCAAATAAAAAAATTCACAAGTCAATCGTAGATGGAGGGATCTCATTAAGAGAATTATTTGTGTTGTCTTAGCTAGGTATTTGACTCCTCATGAGGGGATGAGTAGTTTTTATGTCAAGAGTTGTTTAGATAAGTTTTGGGTACTTAATTGTAATGCTTCCATTGATTAATAAATATTTGATCTTTCCGGAAAAAAAAATACATCATCATCCTATTGGATTGTTATTCACTTTTGATCATACTAGATATCAATTACGAAATATATCATGTGCCCTTAAATTGATGCATCATTATATACCATGGTATATTTAGATAATTTAGAAGTGTCCACTTGAAGTTTATTAAGTACATATGAGATTAGGTATTTAATGGCATTATGATATTTTAATTATAAACTTGTTACTATGATAACCTTGTTCTCATTTACCCTTAGACTAAGATAAGTTCTTCAAGAACTTACAGAGATTAATATGCACATATAGATATTTCACACTTCCTTTGAAGAACCCTTCAATAGATCAACTCAACACATATAACATGCACATTATTTCTTATTAACATAGATTCATAAAACATATTTATTCCTCAAGATAAACAACATAGTGGTACTTTAATCGAGTAAATGGATTGTCTTATGGCCCATGAGATGGGATCCTAAACTTCACCTATCAAATTAAATATGTATTACAAATCTTTAGGCTTCAACCATAAAATACTCATGGGATGGGAAATTTTAGCCTTAAACTATCAAATTACTTGTCAAATAGGAAGAATTAGGATGCAGCCATGAAACTATTTATGGAATGGGAAATTTTAGGCTTCAATGATCTAGTTTTTCTACCCTACAATAATATAATATAGTAGGATAGCTTATTGTAAATACTCTAGCCATTGTGGAGATGGAGGAAATCTAGCTATGGTAGGTTTTAACCACTATAAATAACAAAGTAAGCGTACAGTCTGGTAATTACGAGACTTGTGAATTCTACACAAAGTAATCATCACTACTTTGTGATTCGAACAAATATTTTAAATATCGAAAAACTTAAAATTGAAGAAACTAAATTACAAGAAATAAAATTTTATAAATTAAAAATGAAAAAAAATAATAAAATAAGTGTATAGGTCTTTACTACCTCAAAATGATTTGATCTTCAGGACAAAACTATACTTGAGGCTCCAATATTAATAAACCTATCAATCTTCTTGATCAATATTTTATAAGTCTTAAAGGACTTACAACTGTTTAATATCCTTCATCAAATTGCACATAATTTATTCATAACCATATAATCAGTTGATCTTTAGGATCAAATTGTTCATTAGATATTCAAGACTATCCAATCATTAGGTGAATCTTCTAGATTATACCTCAATTTGTGCCATGTCATTTCATACCCAAGGTACATGCTTAAGAAAATAGTTGAATGAGATCTGATCATCTTAACTTTGGATGATGCCATTTCACACATTTGTACCTATTGTATCCCTCTATTAACTTTGGACACTTAATATTTGCATTATATTCTCTAATCAACTACAAGTGATGAGATATATATGTAGTGACAAGAGATGAGATATTTGATTCATAATTTTTATTTACACGATTATTAGCGATGAGTTTGTCAATCCAACACTTTTAAATTTACATAGTTTTCTGATAGACTCTCACTTTAGGTGGTTTTCTATCATCTTCAAGTGATGGATATCTATAACTACTAATGGAATATGTAACCATCAATCCATCACTTTTGATATTTGAATTAACAATATTAGATCTAACTTAAGTTTATTAAATGGGAGGCTTTTAGCCTTCTATTGTCATGTGCCTCTACCGTCCATTTTAAAATTAGAATAGGGGTCATCATACATATAATTAAATTAAAATATACACAAAGCCCATGACTTACACAAAAAAAATGATTATATAATGAAATTAAGATATACCCAATATAATGATAGATAGTGAAATTTTCTAGAGTTACTAAGGGGGCTTGTTTCTTGATTTAAGAGTATTAAGTTATAAATAGTTATTAGAAATGAACAAATAATATGAATAATAATATATTAGAATGCCAAAATAAATGTACGTGACTGTGAGGTACTTATAACTTGTTTATAATTTGACTCTCATACCCTATAGGAGAGCTACTAATCTTCTAGCTATGTACAAAATATTTATGCACTCATCTTTACATTTCTATAATTATAACTTCTTCTTTGATCCACTTTAAAATTGAGTTTTACATCTTGAATGCACAATAATAACCACTTATCTTTATACTATTCAAATCTGTATGACCCCAACTATTATCTGAGATATTCAATTTTAGATACATTATGGTGAAATGTGTTATTATATTAAAAATTAAAATAAAGGAGAAGATAAGATAAAGAGAAGAATATGAAGGAGCCTCTTATTTTTTGATATTTCTCTCACATAAATGATATACCATATTTCATATATATATAGTATTCATTTAAGGGTCCCTCCTATTTGGTAGGGCCATAACAAAAAAAAATGAAAATAGAAAAGAATGAAACCGATGGAAATTAATGGTGTTCAATGCAATATTAGGTTTCTTGTCTTGGTAAATAGAAGTTACATATTATTTAATTACCTATGGAATTATTTCTATGGAAGAAGTAGTCATGATTGACCATTCGATTACTTCTATAGGAGTTTCACATATTAATTGGAATTGAAACTTTCAATGGAGAAGGCTAGAGTTACATATTCACCTACAAATATCTTTTCTTGGAGAAGGTAAGAGGATTCATAAGTTGTGAAGAGCATCCATACGCACTTTTAAAGTGTGAGAAAGAGAGCCACATAAAAATTAAGGGATTTATTACTTCTCATAATCCATCCTTTTATGGGTGAAGTTATTTGAGAGATATCCTCTAGATTTTACTAGAGATGCCATTATTGTATTCCTACTATATTATAATGGAATTTTTACTAAACCAAAAGACCTATGGTTGTTACCTTCGCCTTGAAGGTTTTTCCACATAAGAATATTGATGTTCTCATCTACTTAATTTTTTGTAATTTATTCTAGCCCATTTTAAATTTCAAAAAAAGGGAAAAGTTATTCCACAAATTAATCCATATTTTCCAAAATGGTATTAGAACGTTGATTTTTTTTTTGCTATCATATTCTTGTGCGATTTTAGATGGTGTCAAGCATCACTCATGATGGTGACATATTCAAACTTATGGTGGAAAATTATTCCTATTAGAATTCGATGATGGAGGACTACTTATATTGTAAAGAGTTACACATGCTGATCATGACTAAGATGCAACTATAGGTATGGGCGACGAAAAATGGAAACTTTTAAATAGAAAGGCAGTAGCTATGATCCAAAAGTTTATTGATCTAAGTTTATTAGAGCACGTGTCTACCCACACTAATGCCTACAAATTGTGGACAAAATTAGAGCCCGTGATTTAAAAGAAGACACGTCTAAACAATGCCTATTGGGTGAGAAGCTTGGTGAAGTTGGAGTATAAAAATTGCCAAAGTATGATCGAACATCTAAACACCTTCAAGGGGATTTTCAATCAACTTAGGAAGATTGAGAAGAAGATCAATGATGAGTTGCAACCCTTTTTTCTCCTTAGCTCCCTACCTAAGTGTTGGGATACTCTCATTGTCACTCTTAGCAACTCAACCCCAAAAGGTAAACTCACAATGGATACCATTTCTAATAACTTAATGAATGAAGAATCTAGGAGAAAGAGTTGTGGAATCTGTAATACCCCGTATTAATTACTCTTTAAATTAGACTCGTAAGACTTAAAGTTTGATTAGTAGGCAAAGTAAACCATAAGATTATTAATAATAATATTTTTTTTTTCGATCACCTTGTTATCTTGAGTAGTTCTATAAATATTAAGTTATAAAAATAACCCGGACTAAGTGTGAGAAAAGGTAGAGGAAGTTAAAAATTTATGTCGTTAATAATATCGATCATAAGAGGTGAGTAATTAAAATAGAAGGGGATTGTAAGAATAATAATAATGTTAGCAATAATTTCAAACATAATAAAATGGGGGAAGTGATAAAATAATGATAATAATAATAATAATAATAATAATAATAATAATAATAATAATAATAATAATAATAATAATAATAATAATAATAATAATAATAATAATAGTATCATGATTTACTTTTGGAGAAGATTAAACCTTGTTTAAGTGGTAATTCTTTTTTTTTTTCTAATAACCTTCTTGTTAGCTACTACCTTAGGAGTTTTTTTTTCTCTTCTTCCTAATCTTTTCTCTAATCAACCTACACCTTTTTTCCCATCTTCTTACCCATGTAAAACCAGCCCAAACCACCCCCAGCAGGTCGCATGACCTGTAGCTCCCAGCCATGCACCCGTCACCTTCCTCCCTTCCCATGCATAAGTCTTTTCCACCCAGCCTTATTCCCCTCTTTTGCAGCCTTTCCTCTTCCCCAAACACAGCCCTTCTCCTCCCCCAACCTCCCTCCCTCTCACGCCACCCCAGCCTGCAAACTTTGGCAGCCATCACTCAACCATCTTCCCTTACATCACTCACCACCTGCAGCCTCTACCCTTCGACACTCAACCTCCCATCCCCTAACTTGCAGCCTCATCCTTCCTTCCACCAACCTGCACCCCTACCCTATCCTTCCTCCATCTACCCACCTATTTTCCTCCTTTCCCATGCCCTTATTCCCTGCAAAAATACAAGCAAATCAGTCCAGCCATAGCCATCACGTTACCAGCCTTATGCAGCCCCAAAACCCCACGTAACCCCAGCCCCTCCATCAAGATACAGCCTGTATCTTCCCCCTTCTCAACCTGCACCCCTAACCCATTGTTCCAGCCACCTATCCCTTCTTTTTCCTCTTTTCCCCATGCATGCAACCAACCCCTTTTCCCTCCTCAAAAGCTTCGAAACACTCTCCCCCAAAAACCAACCTGTAGCACCCTTCCCCACTCACCCTTGTAGCAGCCCATTTCTCTCCATCTTTTCCCCCCTTTTATTTGAGTCCCAACCTACAGATATCAGCCCATTTCCCCCTCCCTTTAAGCCCTCTAAGTTTCTCCTTGCAACCCCCTCTTCCCTTCCCTAAATTCCAGCAAGAAAACAAAGGTAAGTGCAGCCCCAAAACTCCCCTCTCCCCTCCACCGAATTTGGTTTCAAAATTCTTCCAGCTTCTACCTTGTGTTCTACCTTCTCCAAGCAGCCATTTTCCTTCCCCAAGTAATCACTCTATCCTCGGTAGGTTCGGTGCTTAAATTCATGCACCGGCTGCCTCATTTATTCTTCCTAATAATTTTCAATTATTAGCCTATGTAGGTTGTATTTTGATTATTTAATTTTTGCATAAATACTAATGCTTGTAGTTTGAGTGGTGAATGGACTTCTAGGTAACCTCGACCTCGCTTAGAGTATTTTTGGAGGAAGCTAAAGGTAAACCCAACTAACCCGAAGACGGTAGAATTTTTATGTGAAAATGATAAGCTAGTTGCTAGGACTAAATCATGATAGAATGTATATATCAAATTATCCTATGTTTGTGGGAAATGGGAGCATGATGTATTTCTTTTCTACATGAATACCATGATGTGTAAATTAACATGTGTTATCATGCAATCTTTTCATGTGCCTAAGTGATATTCTAAATTTTTGACGAAGTATATGATAATGATAACGAGCTTGAATTATGCTAGTAAAATGAGATGAATATGTCTAAGGTAAAATGTAGTTTATATGGGAGCATGTTGTAGTTCATTCATACATGAATATATTGAAGTGTAAATTAATATGTGTTACCATGTAATCTTTTTATATGCCAAAGTGATATTCTTAAATGTGAAGAAGTGTATGCTAATGGTAACGAACTTGGATTTATGCTAGTAAAATGAGACGGGTATGTTTAAGGTGAAATGTAATTTTATATACCATGATTGTGTTTGAGATTTATTTTTGAAAATTATATGAGCTTACGAAATATTAAAAATGCATGCTAATAGTGTTTACATGTACTATGTATGATAAATGGTTAGGGATAATACGGTCCTTTGTAGTACCAAAGAGATTGTCGGATGTAAAGTATCAATAATTATTTTATGCTAGCATTTCATGACAAATGGTTTATGTAAGTAAACTCAGTAAGGCAAAAAGTTGTTTCAAAGTGGATAAATGGATTAATTAAATTAAGTGTTGGCCTTAAAATAAATGTTGGGAATAATTGGATAATTGGTTTGAACTTTGAATCGAAAAATTAATCGGGCTATGGCATAATGCCTAACCCTAGGCCGTGTTGGCTCGAAATGGTTGCGACCTTGTGGTCTTTGGATGTGATGTTGTTTTTTGATGGTTGACTAAGTTGAACGTTGTGAATCTCAAAATTCTAAAAGGAAATAATAACCCGGAATTTCATAAGACAATAATTACTTAAAGAGAAAGACTCGAGTTGGAAAGGAATCTCGTGCCTCGTACTTGGCCGCTGAGTGCATAGTTATGGGCCTTCGGGTCAAGGGGCTCACTTCTGCTCTATAGGTATTCCATACACCCTATAGGGAGTACGCGTACTTAAGGTCTTGAGTTCTGAGGTTTAGTATGGGCGACTGTTATGTCGTGTGGCTTCCTTGGCGAACTTTGCCCTGGAATCGAGTGATTTATTTTGGTACCACCCTCCTTGACGATCTTTGTCATGGATATGGGATTGTATTCCACTTGAGAATTGCTATGAATTTTATAACCGGATTAGACACCCACCATAATACTTCTATAATAATCGGAATAGGAATGACTTGACTTTGGTGAGATTGCTTGGAATATCACTAACTCTTCTTCTTAGGCCATAATGTATGGTCGTTGGTTAGTTAAATTGATTATGAAATTATAAGTATGCCTTAAATGCCTTTGATGGAGATTTTGATCTAGCTCGTACTGTTAAATTTGATGTGGTTGTGTGTTTCAAAATCGTGGCCTTGCATGTGAGCATATATTCTCTTTGAATTCCGTACTTGCATGATGTTTGCTACGTGGGTATGCTACCTCTCCGGAGGCGTTGTGGTTTACTTAGTACGAGGAAGTCGTACTGATACTATCACTTTTCAGAGGAGTACGTCCAAGGCATGCGTTGGCTAAAGGACTACGAGGAGCGTCACCCTGACGAATAGGTAGATTTAGGGAGCGAGTGGACCCCGCCCCTTTTTCCCCTTTTCCTTGTAATTTTTTGGAACGTAAGAGTGTAAGGCATACCATATTTGACTTTTGCGTACTCTGTTGTTATTTTCTAAATGGTTAGTTATTTAATTCCTAAACAATCATTTATCTTGGATAATATGTCTTTTGTAAAACTCTTGATTTCGTGTTATATTTCTCTTAACTTTTGATGGTTTGATTTGTTTAAGCCTTAGCACTTGATGTAAGGATGGTGAGGAGACCAGACTTATGTCAAGTGTGGTGGTAACACCCATCGTTCTTTAATTTTCGCTTCCGCAAAGCATAATTTAAATTAAAATTTTCAAGTCGTGATTTTGGGGTGTTACAGAATCCCTACACAATTAGAGGCCATTATCGTAAAGAGTAGGGGAGAAATGAAACTCATGAAAGGGCTAGAACTAAAGGTCATGAAAATTCATGAGGGCGATCAAAATCACGCCCAAATATCACTTGCTACTATTGTGGCAAGCCGAGTCACAAGAGGTCAAAATGTCAAAATCTCAAGAGAGATTAAAAGGCTATGAATGTCAAGCTCGACCAAATTGACCTAAAAAAGAAGTAAAAGAGAACCTCACAACTGTTGTGATGATTAAGGACTACATCGATGATGTCTTTCTATTTAGGGAAGATAATTATCTCAATCTTGCTGAAGATGATAGTATGTGGATAGTTAATTCAGGTGCCTCTTTCCATATCACCATATATGGAGAATTCTTCTTAACCTACCAAAGTGGAAACTTTGGTAATGTCAAGATGGGAATTGAGGTGACAAGCAAGATCATGGGCATAGGAAGAATCACCTTGATAACCAACGTGAGATGTGAGCTTGTATTAAAGGATATGAGACATGTTTCAGGTATGTGTCTCAACTTGATATCAATTGGAAAATTATATAATGTTGGTTACATAAACCAGCTTAGTGCTAGGAAGTGGAAACTAACAAGAAATAGAAAGATCGTTGCTAAAGGTAAAAAGTAAGGTTCGTTTTATTTTACTCAAGTAAAATTATGCAAGGGAGAAGCTAATATTGCCCATAATAGCTCATGCTTGGAGTTATGGCATAAGAGGCTAAGGTATATGATATAAGTGAGAAGGAATTACAAATCCTCCCAAATATGAAAGATAAAATACTCAAATAGTGCACTCATTGTTTGGCTGAAAAATAATATAGACTTTCATTTAGCAGACTTAGCCATCCATATAGAAGACAACGTATTCTTGATTTAGTGCATACTGATATATACTCTATGACTAACAAATCTCTTGGTGGTGCATTATAATTTTTTTTGCTTTTATTGATGACCACTCAAGAAAGGTTTGGTTATCTATGTTGAAAATAAAAGATCAAGTACTCAAAGCATGCAAGGAGTTCCATGTTAGGGTGGAACGAAAGACTAGCCAAAAGCTCAAGTGTGATCGTTCTAATAATGGTGGAGATTATCGTGGCCTTTTCAAAGCCTATTGCAAGTCTTGTGGCATCATACTTGAGAAGACACCACCAAAGACACCACACTTGAATGGTGTGGCCAAGAGATGAATCGCATGATTGAGAAAAGATTTTTTTGCATGTTCTCTCATGCCAAAATCCCTAAGTCATTTTGAGGAGAAGCCATTAAGATAGCCATCTACATTATTAACTATTGTCCCTCAGGTCCTTTGGATGGAAATATCCCAGAGGATGTATGTACAAAAAGAAAGGTCTCATATGATCAGTTCAAGGCATTTGGTTGTCATCCATTGGTCCACATTCTTAAAGATAAAAGATCAAAGCTTGATTTAAAGACCAAGAAGTGCATCTATCTTGGCTCACATCAATATGAGTTAGGATATCACCTATGGGATCCTGTAACCAAAAGGATCATAAGAAGTCAAGATGTTGTGTTCTTTGAAGACCAGATTATCAAAGACACTGAGGAGCCAGAAAAGCCCAGAGTTTGCACTCGACATGAAGAGGAATCATCCCCTATTGTGCATGATGAGTTAGTGGAACAAACGAGTGAGAATAATGATGATGAAGCTAGTAATATGCCTAATCATGACGAGCCATTGATAGAAGAAATATATGAGTCATCAACAAAGACTAATGATGATGAGTATGTTGTGTCCGGTGAGAGAGTGGAACAACCTCAGTTGTTGATATCCACTATAGTGAGACAATCTTCCACTAAATATCCTCTAGATTAGTATGTGACACTCAAGGATGTGGGGTAGTCTCAAAGATATGATGAGAACATGATTGATCCTCATAAGGAAAAATTGAAAAAATATATGCAAGAGGAGATGAAATCTTTACATAAGAACCGTACTTATGATCTTTTCAAATTACCCAAAGGAAGGTGAGTCTTAAAGAAAAAATGGGTTTACAAGATCAAAGCCAGAGAGAAAATCCTGAAACCAAGTTAAAAGGCTAGGATAGTGGTTAAAGTGTGGAACTAGAAGAAGGGTATAGATTTGGATGAGATATTCTCTTCAGTGGTAAAGATATTATCTATCCGAGCAATTATAGGTCTAGCCACTAGTCTAGACTTGGAGATTGAATAACTCAATGTTAAGACTGCATTCTTACATGTAGACTTAGAGAAGGAGATATACATGGAGCAACCTAAGGGGTTTGAAGAACCGGATAAAGAACATATAGTGTGTTAATTGAAAAAGAGCCACTATTGTCTAAAGCAAGCGCTGAGACAATGGTACAAGAAGTTTGACTCTTTCATGACTTAATATAACTTCAAGAAGAACCACGCTGACCATTATGTCCTTATGAAGAGGTATGCTACTAGCAATTTCATCATACTTTCGCTATATATTGATGATATGTTGGTTGTTGGGCAAGATAAGGAGAAAGTTACATCTCTTAAGAATGCCTTAAGCAAATAATTGTCCATGAAATATTTGGGGTTGGCAAAGTAGATCCTTCGAATAAAGATCACTCGAGATTATACCAAAATGTTATTGTATCAATCTCAAGTACATTACATCGAGAAGATTCTTGAAAGATTTAACTTGCACAAAGGTAATCCTATCAGTGTTCCACTAGTTGGACATTTCAAGCTATGTATGAAGCAGGGTCTAAAGAATTATATAGAGAAAGAAAAAATGTAGAAATTCCTATATTATTTTGCAGTTGGTAGCCTCATGTACGCTATGGTATATATTAGACCTGATATTGCCTATGTAGTCAGTGTGGTTAGCAGAATCTTATCCAACCTTACGAAACCACATTGGGAAGCTGTGAAATGGATACTTTGTTATCTTCGAGGTATAACCAAGAGGTGTTTGTGCTTTGGTGAAAGGAAGCTTATGCTAAAGGGTTATATAGATGTAGGCATGGTAGGAGATGTTGATTTGAGAAATTCAAAGTTAGGTTATGTGAATACCTATGTAAGGGGAGTTGTGTCATGGTAGTCAAAATCCAAAACTGTGTGGCACTTTCAAAAATGGAGGCAAAGTACATCGCATCTACAGAAGCATACAAGGAAATGTTATGGATGAAAATTTTTCTCTTTAATTTATGATAAGAACAAGAAATGTATGTGTTGAAGGGTGATAACTAGAGTGCTATACACCTAGCTAAAAATGTAACCTATCACTCCTGTACAAAAAATATTGATGTTCTATATCATTGGATAAGGGATGTGTTAGAAGAAAAGCTACCTAAGTTGGACAAAGTTCACATCAATAATAATTGGTCGGACATGATGACCAATGTGATACCAACCAAGAAATTCAATGATTGTTGTGAAGGTACCGGTGTGGTGATGCCCTCCAAAATAATCGAGAAGGGAGAGATTGTTGGGGGTCCCTCCTATTTGGTGGGGCCATAACAACAACATAAAAAAATAAAATAGAAAAGAATGAAAACCATAGAAACTGTTAGGCTTCTTAACTTGGTAAATGGAGGTTACACATTATTTAATTACCCATAGAGTTATTTCTATGGAAGAAGTAGCCATACTTGACCATTTAGTTACTTCTCCAAGAGTTTCACATATTAATTAAAGTTGAAACTTTCAATGGAGAAGGCTAGAACTATGTAATAGTGGTTCATATATTTCCCTATAAATACATTTTCTTGGAGACGGTAAGAGGATTCATCAGTTGTGAAGAGCATCCACAACATAAGTGAGAGATATCAACTTTTAAAGTGTGATAAAGAGAACCACAAAAAAAATGAGGGAGATTATTAGTTCTTATAATCCATCCTTTGTGGGTGAGGTCATTTGAGAGAGATTCTCTAGTTTTTACTAGGGATGCCATTTTTATAATCATATTATATTATAGTAGAAGTTTTACTAGACCAAAGGTCCCCTAGTTGTTACCTTCGCCTTAAAGGGTTTTTTACATAAAAATATTGGTATCATCATATACTTTATTTTTCACAACTTACTTTAGCTTATTTTAAATTTCACAAAGAGAAAAATGTTATTACGCAAATTAATTAATTTTTTCTAACTGTATTTATACTTATTATAGCTATTATGAGATGGAGATAAGGTATATGAAAAGTAGTTAAATACGGATGGTTGGAAAGTTACAACCATACTAAAAAAAGTGATTGATGTAAATAATAAAACTATTAAATATTGGATTTAATATAATATATGTTCACAAATTATATAATCATAATATATAACTAGGATACTTATAATACAACATGTTTTTTTTCATCTCTTATTACTAGGATTTCAAAAGCTTTTTATTAATAAAGACATATTAAATTTGTAAAGCTATATTCAAGAAAAATGGTTAGACAAACAAAATTATAAATAATATACCGAATGAGCACCCCATGACATTGCTTAGCTGGTGAAAACTAAAGGATATATGTTTGATATAGAAAAATCTTGTCATGGGATGGTTGTAGAGAACCTTACTTAGGAACATTCAAGGGATTTGCAAGGAGGATCACAAGGAAGTGGAGTATACAGTATTCATCGACACCCTAGGGAAGAATGTAGATAGGCAGGAACTATTTGAGATCTATGGAGAGTACGGGTCAATTACCAACATTTACATTAGTAGGAAGGAAAGGTTATGCACAAACCTATAATTTGGATTTGTTAGATATGCTAAAGAGGAGGAGGCCATAAGAGCCATTAGAAGTACAAACAACATGCTTCTGTATGGGATAAAGTTGTTTGTGAAGAGATAAAGATTTAGTGAAGCAAGAAGGAGAAGTGAAATAGGATAGAGAAAATAGAAGGAGTTTTGACTAAGGCAAGTAAAACAAGTATAGATCTGGAAGGAAGCTCAGAAAGATGACAGGTCATACATGGAGACACTAACAAGAAAGAAGCGGAGTGGGAGTGACAACTAGGAAGAAGAAGGTTTTGGGTGTTCAAAGGGATATAAGGGAGATTTTACAATAGGATAATAGGGGGAGCATGGGGTAACAAAAATTAGAATCATTAGAGTGATCAATTAGGAGAATTTGGATTGGCTTCACAAAAGCTTAATTGGGGTTACTAATGGTGCCAGGGAGTTGGATGGGGTCAAGGCGGCCATATTCCCTATCTAGAGTACCTTGACCAATATTAGAAGCTTGGGAAGATATACTTTCATTCTCACTCTTGATACTTTTGATGATGTTGTGGAGGCTTTGAAGCATGAGGGAGACCTTTTAAGCATGCATTTTAGTAAGCTGAGATTCTAGAAGAAGGAAGACACCTATGCTACAAGGAAAACATGGATCAAAATTTTTAGACTGCCTCTAATAGCTTGGTCAAGTGAAAATTTGGTCTAGTTGGCCAGCCAATGGGGAATGTGGGTTTTTATAGACTCAATCACAAAAAAGGGTATGGAGATGGACTGTGCTTGGGTCTTTATTGATACCAAAGAGTTCAATCCTATTCTCAAAGCTATGATTTTGAAGACTAAGGCAGTGGAGTTTGAAGTCATGATTAAAGAAGCCGTTTGCTTCTTCTACCCTAGGAAGTTTGAAGGTTATGACAATCCTTGCTATCACCTCAATTCGGAGTCTAGCGAGGATGGAGAAGACCATCGTAGTTCCAGTAATGGTGGTCATGTTAGGGAGGAAGAAGATGAATCGCCATAAAGAAGTACAGTGTGTCAATCAAGGACCAATAATAATGTGGAGGGGCCTAATAAAGTGGTGGTAGAGGAATTTAGTAAATACCAAAGACTAGCATTTCAATTAGAAAAGGATCCATATAATATCCGTTTGATAGTGACGCATGAAGAGGTAGAGGAAAAAGTCCTTAGAAGAAGGGAGAAAGTGTTAGGTGCTACTAACAAGACACGTATGGAGGAAGGGGAAAAGTTTGACCACTCAACCAATATGAGGTTTTCCAAAGCCTGATATAGTCTAGTTGAGTAATTAGATATGGTCTAATAGTACAAAGGAAAACAGGCCAAGCCTAGAAGAGGGATTTATTAATGAAAAAGAAAACGAAAGAGAGCCCATGTGTCCTCCAAGTTTTGAATATGATAACAAGCAATGTGTAGGTCTAGACAATTGTGGAAGTGGGTAGAAATCACAAAAGCATTTAATAGGAGCTA
>JBDNDU010000251.1:7500-10000 GCA_039764185.1 Tamarix austromongolica | reverse complement strand
AAAAAGGGATTTAAATATCTGTTTTATTTCCTTTTATTGACATTAGTCAAATTCTAGTTCAAACACTTTGCCGAACGATTTATAAAATATAAAAAAAATTGAGACGGTTTGATTCCTCAACTCAACTCAATTAGTAGTACTTCTAGAGTCCACTTCTTCCCCATACTACAAGTGAAAGGGAAAATGTAAAGACTACCATTAAAGCAGCCCAAGCGAGACTTACTATATCCATGTAAATTATGTCCCCTATTTCTATCAATATGAAGTAATTCTTCCATTATTATTCACTAATAATAGTGAAATAAATGGTACAGAGTCAAAAAGGGATTCTAACCCCAGACTATTCATTCTTTTGTTAACCTCATGAAAATATAGAACTAAGATAGATCAATATCTATCACATACCTCGATTTAGTTAGATTGATTTCCCATTGAATCAATTTCGTCTCTCTGAAAAAATACATAGACAGTATATATATATTATATTTCTGTCATAGGGGGCGATGAAAATAAGTTATTTTGACTTTGCACTGTTTCGAGACTATAAAAAATTAAATTCTATTATCCAAACGAATATGGGTCGAATACCTGAGTACTTAGAGACTCTCGTGAGTTTGGATAAAACTCCCCCCTTCCACAACTAAGAATTACTACTTAGTAAGATTATCCCTCCGATTATATAATAGAGTGGAAGGGGCTATCAAGATTTCTCAATTCCCTTCCATTACTAAAACCTTTCCTTGAATCCTAGTAGATAAGGGATTTCGGTTTTTTTGTTGATCAGGCGGCACCCGGATTTGAACTGGGGAATAAAGGATTTGCAATCCTCCGCCTTACCACTCGGCCATGCCGCCAAAAGATACAAAATAGATGAAACCCTTACTCCTTTTTTGTAGTCGATTACTAAACTTCATTTTTTTATTTTATTCAACTTGCATCTTGAATACCGGTTTCCTTAATTCCTTGACTATACTAAAATAAAATACTCAAAGAAATCATTTTATAGTATCTAAAAAATAAAAATGCACAAAATCTGAACTTTTACTATCATTTCTATTGATAGTAATGAAATGTGGACTTTCAGTCACAAAAGTAAAAATTCATGATAAATTGGAACCATTAACTATTTAATTGTTACTTAACCACAATTTCATGAACGATTATCCAAAATTCTGTTTTCCTAATGACATAACAAAATCAAATAAATAACTAATTAGTATTGATTCTTTTCAATCAAAAATCTTTCTTAATTTTTACATTTTTTCAATTATAACAACATATATGATTATATGCAAACTCCGCAACCAGAACTTAAATAAAATAATTAAATATCTATATATGATCTATGATACCTATGAAGAATTATATTGTAATTCATTTTTTCATTGAATGGATCGAATAGAAAGTCGAAATTTGGATGGAACACTGCCCCCGCTGTCCTCACCTTAATACTCAAAATCAAAGAAGAAAGGGATATATTGATGGGGATATATAGATAACGGTATCGCCACGTGTTTAATCAATATAAACCAAATAAACCAAACTTCTTTACAATCGTATTTTACGAATTCTAGTAATAATCGAATACTCAAGAAAAGAGGTAAAAATATCGAATTTATTGGAAAATTATTTTTTTTACAAAGGAATCGAACAAAACGCTTAAAAATTCACTCTATTTTTTTATCATTATTCTGTCTTTATTTCAGCGAACAGATAAAATCCTGAATCTTTTTCCGGTGTCCGGAATATATAATATCATAATAATGGTAGAAATGTAGAAATTGAATCACTTTTGTTCTGATATTCGATAAAAAAATTACATAACCATAAATTTAAGCAGCAGAATTCTGTTTCCAATAATATTTTATAAATTTTTTTTATCTCTTCCTCTCAAGTAGAAAATTTTCTTTATTCCCCCATACGTATTTCATATATGTCGATACATCGGGTTGGGTAGAATTTTATGTAATTCAGTAAACAGAATCTCAATTCCATCGGCGCGAGGTCGATCTATAGGATTCGATCAAGAATAAGCCAATAATGAAATTTTTTGATAAATGGGAAATCAATTTCAAATGCTCCCGGATGAAAATGAGGGAATGTCTACAATACCTGGATTGAATCAGATACAATTTGAAGGATTTTGTCGATTCATTGATCAGGGCTTGACGGAAGAACTTTATAAGTTTCCAAAAATTGAAGATACAGATCAAGAAATTGAATTTCAAATATTTGTGGAAACATATCAATTGGTAGAACCTTTGATAAAAGAAAGAGATGCTGTCTATGAATCACTTACATATTCTTCTGAATTATATGTATCCACGGGATTAATTTGGAAAACTAGTAAGTATATGCAAGAGCAAACAATTTTTATTGGCAACATTCCTATAATGAATTCCTTGGGAACTTTTATCGTAAATGGAATATACAGAATTGTGATTAATCAAATACTGCAAAGCCCGGGTATTTATTATCGATCAGAATTAGACCATAACGG
>JBDNDU010000250.1:0-25253 GCA_039764185.1 Tamarix austromongolica | reverse complement strand
CCCCGAAGAAAACTCCAATCAAATTCTTGCGAGAGCTGGAGAAGCGTCTACGGGTAAAGCACCGTATCCATATAACTGCTTGCCACTTACGCTCTGCCACCCATTCCAAGTTTAGGAACCTAGGTAATCGTATCCCGATCAAGACGAAGGGGATGAGCAAAACAGGGAGTCTACTGGACGCGGTTCAACTAGCGGAGACTCTTGGAACAGCTAGAGTAAGAAGTCCCAAAGTGAGCGTATTATGGGAGACCGTCAAGCACATCCGGCAAGGATCAAGGGAGATCTCGTTGTTGCATAGCTCAGGTCAGAGCAACGTGCCATCGGACCAGGCAGTCTCACGATCGGGGATGAGTGCCCGGAAGTTTTCATTGTATACTCTCGCGCTCGCGGGTCGGAAGGCGGCGGGTGAAGGAGGGGGACAAGGGGCGAGATCTATAAGCAGCGAATCCCCCATACAGATAGAAGCGCCTATCAAAAAAATACTCCGAAGGCTTCGAGATCGAGGTATCATTAGCCGAAGAAGACCCTGGCCAATCCACGTGGCCTGCTTGACGAACGTCAGCGACGGAGACATCGTAAATTGGTCCGCGGGCATCGCGATAAGTCCTCTGTTCTACTACAGGTGCTGCGACAACCTTTACCAAGTCCGAACGATTGTCGACCACCAGATCCGCTGGTCTGCAATATTCACCCTAGCCCACAAGCACAAATCCTCAGCGCGGAAGATCATCCTAAAGTACTCCAAAGACTTAAATATAGTCAATCCAGAAGGTGGTAAGACTCTTGCAGAGTTCCCCAACAGCATAGAGCTTGGGAAGCTCGGACCCGGTAAAGATCCGAACAACAAAGAGCACTAAACTACTAGTCTAGTAGTTGTTTTTTTCTATTAGTTTCGATGTGAACAGGCGTTGACTTATTTAGTAATGGATAACAAGCACCGGAACAAGCAACGGAGTGTTGATTGAGAAAGGGGCGCTTCCGCGCTTTTCTTGTACGTTTTCTTGCAGGGCTAGCCCCCGAAAATGCCCCGCCCTATGGTTCGTTTTTCGTTGGGGAAAACAATCTTCCTTATTTTTTCTTTAGTGAAAGTAGGGCTTTCACCTTTGACAGAGCGATTCAAAATCAAAATCGAATGTAGCCTTTTTTCCAAGGCGGGGCCACTCCGGGAGAGTGGGGAAGTCAAGTGGGCATGAGGGTTCCTTCCATATCTTTAGGAAAGTTTCTTTTCATCTAGTGAATGAGGTTGCATTAGATTCGGACAGCTTTTAGTTCTTACCCTCTTTCCACTTCCTTCGTTATGAAAATGAGGGTCTCTCGGGTCTTAGGGTTGTTACGGATCAACGGGGACGCAGGTCTAGTTTCTGAGTTGGAGAAAGAGAATAGGCTGGCTGACTTGCGAAATCCATTACTGTTGATCGGGCTTCTCCGTTGCTTTCTTTTTCTTGGTGGGGTCAGTTCAGGGGGATGTTGACCAACGTCCGTAAGACAGCCAAGAAATCCCTTGAGTTTAGCCAGTAGCAGTGGTAGGGAGAATCTGGAAGTGACTCCGCTAAGGCTAAGACTTCTTCCTTTCTTTTCTAGGCTTTCTAGCCCTATAAAGAAGTCCCGGATGCGTGAAAAAGAACAGAATCTAATGAAAGCAGAACCAGCGCTTAAGAAAGAGTAGGAAAAGTTGGCACGTCTTTCACTTGGCTACGAAACTATGCTATGATTCCACTCTCGAAATCCAATTTTCCCTGCCTCCAACAGCAGAAAAGAGAACAGCGGGAAAAGCAGATTAAGAGAAGAGCTTATCCCCCATCCTTCCCTGCTTAGGCCTTAGGTAGGACAGTAGCATAGCAGTAAGACTTCCAACCATTAGCAAGGTAGCAAAAGAAGTAGCAGCAGTGGAAATCACAGTAGTTGTAGCAGAATCATTGGTACGCTAGGCCCTTGACTCACTCGATTTGCGGCCCTCGATTCGTCCTCTATCTAAGTTCATTTGTGATTCAATCTTTTCCTACCCTGAGGTCAGGCTTATTCCCGTAAGTTCCCTCACTCTCTTTTCTTTTTCTTTCAATGGCATTTTCAATTCATTAAGAAAGAGATTGTCCGGTGTGAACTCCTACCTTCTAAGTAGGCGAGCCCCTTTGTCTAGATAGTGACTTCACTTCTCCTTTTGTTTTGGGCTTCAAGAATGGCTTCGCACCTAGGAGACTCGCGGACGGTGATTGGAATCCGATCATTGAACTCTTCCTGTATAGGCCCTGTATAAGCTTTCATTTTATACTTTATAGGACTTCAACCTCTAAGTAGGTATGCAGTTGAAGGAAAAGCGCAGCAGCTTTACCAACGAGGTGAAGGAGCTGAAAGGGCCGTTACCATGAGTTCTAATACCTTTCAGTTTCAGCCTTGCGACGTCATGTCAGTCTATCAGTTTCAGATAGATTCCTTCTATTGGAAGAAAGGGAGAGTCCCAGCCTTTCTTTGTCTTTGTTTGAATTCCCCTGATTAAGCTTTTCCTAGCCGCATTGATGATTGATCACCTTCGCTCATCGGGAAAGCTGGGAGCAAGCAAGGCAGCAAGTGTAGTTCTGACCTAATCTTTCAAGATTCATAGTCCCGAAGCCCCTACTCTTCCTAAGAGAAGCACAATCGAAAAGAACACTGACGCTATTGATTGAGAAGGGAGAAGAAGAGCCCCAAGCCCTTTGCCGCTGAATGTCCGACAAAGGAAAGGAAAAAGAGAAGGTATTGTACTCAGGGTCTCCTAAGGGTCTTAACCTAGCTCCCGAGCTCTTCACCGAAAGCTATGAAAGTGAGGCAAAAGCCACTCTCACACCATCGGGATCAGAGTAATCAAACCAATAGGAACGACTAAGATGGGAATGGCAAGGAGGAGACTAGTAGTAATAAGAAGAATGTCACGTATTCCAGTACAGCATACTATTGAATTGCTCCATCGATTAAGTACCTGGTCGTCCCTTTACATCCAGTCTCTGTATTATAAGCCTAGTACTTTGTGCCTTACTTTAATAATATTCTTCAAGGCTCCCTTTCTTTTCTCACAATGACTTACACAGACTCAGGGCTTGCTAATCATACTAGAAAACTGCCCTATGGACTTTGCCATCATACTATACTGCTGCTTCTACTATTTGGACTTAGACTCCTAAAGATCTAGGAGCTTAGCAATTGAACAGAACTCCCAGGTACAGGGGATTCAATTAGGACTGGCTTTTTCCCGAGAAGAGAATCCTAGAACCTTCCCAGCAAGGAAAATCAAACCACTTCTTATTCCTTTTCCTTGCCAACTGGATTTCAATATGCCCTTGCTTTCACTTCTTTTTCTACTCGCTCGCTTTCAATTTCAATAAGCACTGGATTGTCGGAACCAGCTGGAAGTAGGACTCAAATGAAAATAGATACCATACCCTAGCACTAGAACTAGATCACTGGGCCCTCTCCACTCCTCCTAAATTGGGGAGTCAAATCAAAGCTATAGCCTTGGCTTGTACTAGAAAAGAAAGGCAATATGCTATGTTTAACACTTGAAGCTAGAAGGCTAATCTCTCTCCCACTTCTTTATTAAGCGAGTGATTACAAAAGGAGAAAAAAGAAAAGGAATGAAACTAGATGAATTGCTTTCTCACGCTCAGATTCAAAATAGACTGAAAGTCTTGAAAGGGGAGAGAGAGGAGAGACTACTTGACTTGCTCAATCAAAGGCCTGCTGGAAGGCCTTAAGTAAGACGACTGGCTGGAATCGAAGATAATTCACACTCCCTGGAAGGGACGACTACTGCAATAACAGGTGCTGATACTATCTTGAGTACCCCGACCCCCAGGAAAGTCAAGGCGAATCTGCTATCCTCAAATTGAGCTAACATGCCTAGATAGAGCACTCTTCATGAGAAGATCCCCTTCCCTTACTTAATTGAATATCTATATCTAGCTAAGACGGAGTCCTTGGAATGGAAGGCAGACACTTACCTTCAGAGGCGGGTAGCGAGAACGCCTCGGAGCCAAAAAAAAAGGACTGAATAGGCCATTGGACCGACAGCAACTCCCATTGTATAGATGGCAATTCCCACTCGATGGAGACTGCTACTCAAGCCGATAGGTGGGTCAGTGGGAAATGAACCAGAAGAGAAGCAGATGGAGCTCTTTTCCAGACCATATATTTCTCAAAAGAGGATGCAAGCTTAATAGAGGTTGGTTTCCAACAACTGGGCACCCTGCCAACTAACAGAAAAAGGGCTTGCCCGCTCTAAAGGAAAGGCTTTCAATCACTGTTATACCTGAGTGCAGAACTGCAAGAGGAAGCTGATCTTTCCTCAACTGTGACCATCCCTGGGCACATCAAATGAATTTTGGTAATAAAGGTCTAGCACGTTTTTAGTTGAACAGCGTTGCATGCTAGGCTTACCACATGAAGTGAGTGATATAAGTTCCATCTACAGGAGCCAATTGGTACATAAATGGTGTCTTTCCTTTGCCTTAGCCTTTCATTGCGTCTTGAGCCACTCCAGTCTTTGCTACTGATGGCATACTTAACTAAATCAGTCTAATTGACCTATCCCTATTCTTTCACAAGGCATTCTTGCAAAGAGCCTAAGCGGCCTATGTGACCAATGCTAGCATAGCTCTTTCAACCTTAGGGGATTCGGCTCTATCAATTCAAAATGAAAAAAGAGAGACAATCTATTCATCTGATTCACTGTCACAACCCAATAGTGGATCTGTGGGCATTGGGACTGCTTTGCTCCTTCTCTGTGCACATTCACGCTACGACCCTAATGCTTTCGATCTTATAAAGTCTAGGAGCTTCTAAGGAAGCGACTGAAAGGAGAGGAGCGAATGGAATTCGACCTCCGTTGCTTGATTGCGTTTTTCCGTGCTCTGTTGTCCCCTGATTACCCCTTTTACCATTCATTGTCATAAACCTTCTTTCAAAGGAAGAGTCTTCTCTGCGCTCCCTAAGAAATGATATCTAGTATTTTATCGCACATAAGGAAATAGCTGATCTCAGATAAGTAGCGGTTGGGACAAATCCTTCTTCTATTCTAATCTCAAGTGTTAGCCCTCCGATTCTATTTGTTCGACTTTCTTTTCACCTTTCTCCTCTTCCTCCCTCCTTTAAGGACTCGTCCATTACGCCGGGCTACCTTTAAAGGAAGCCGAAGTAAGGTCGATGGAACTCGTTGAACACAAGCTGGGAAAAATCCCGATGCTGCTCCACTGTCATCGGATAAGCTTGAAGCCGGAAATAGAGTTGCTTTTCGCTCTTCTTCTTTAAGGGCTTTTACATTTAGCTAAGCCAGACAGAGTTCCCGAGGCGAGGAGATCAGGTTGAATTCCACTCCGCTATTCGACCCTCCCTGAACGAGTGCTGGAAAAGGGCTTTCCCGGTGTGTAATAAAGAAGACATGCGCCTAGATAGCTTTTATGCCTAGCCCCAAGCTTTAGCTACGCTTTGGAATTGAGCTACACAAGCAGACCAGCCTTTCCCGAGAAGAGTCAAAAGCGAAGGAGTTTCAGTGAGCAAGAAGAAGATGAATTCTTTGTGAAACATACTATTTCAAACATGAATCCGCCTAGCAATAAAAAAGACTAGAGTAATCCATCATCCTTAGTAGCCAATCAGCCAAGGACACTCATTAGATCTGGCATGGTTCTTCCCGACCCAGAGCATACTGCCCAACACAATAACAGGAGAGGATTGCTAGGCAGCCCCATCAGCCCATCCAATATGATCTTCTGCACCAGTGAAAGAGGACCCCCTCTTCTTTCCATTTGCAACTTCACTTAACCTGCTGTCCCACTTGATGCTTCTAGCGCGCCAAGGCCTTTTTTTTCCTTGCTAGTTAGCTTCGCCAGCAAGCATTAGATGAATTGGGCAGAGTGCATGAAGACAGCGGCTCACGTGATCAACAGGCTACCACAACCTCCGCTAGCAACTTTCTTAGATGAATAACTCATTCTTGACTCTTGACCGTGAGGGTTCACTGTCTTCTTAGGAACGCAGTAATAAGGAGGTAGGCCTGAGTAGGCTCCCACCCCCCAGTTTCCTCGGCCCTATAACAGTAGAAGAAAGCAAACAAAGACAAAAGAAGGAAGTAAGAAGCAAGCCATAGGCAAATGCTTCTACACCTTTGACCCTCGCGTCCGACGGAATACGTCCTGCGGGCGTAGGGAATGGTTATACAAGAGGAAAAGCATGAACTCGCTGAGGAGAGCTAATGGGCCGGATACACATTCACTCGTTAGCGACTCCTACTAAACAGCCAGACAGAGAAGGAAAGCAATGAAGCCCGCCGGCTATTATACATTCCCTGAGACAGGAAAGCCTTCGCATACTCGCCCTCGCTCTGATGCCCCTGTCAATGACTTGATTGCTTTCTGTCTCCTGTGCTTGGGTTAGTAGCCCTGGGTAAAAAGGGGACTACTCCTTCATCACATTCAGTATATAGGAAACGTAAAGGGAGATGGGAGCCTCTCTCCATCCGACTTCTTCCTCTCTGGCTTCTGGGATTTGAAGTGGGAATCTTAGTAATAGACTTTCTAAGTTCGGCTTTCTAGGTAGCTATGAGCTCTGGAGTGAATGAGTCCCTTAAGAAGGGTGGGACGAAAGACTCGAGCATAGAGATGAGTTGGTAAGCCAACCTACTCAGATGCCTCCGCTTCCGCCGGGCAGGGATGGCCAGCTCAATCGATCGATCAGATGCGGGAACCAAGGGTTAACACACAAGTACGCTCTGTTGGCACGTTCCTTCACTCAGCAATAGCGCCCCTACTCTTCAAAAGTACGCTTCCCGCTTACTCTAATTCCCAAGCTGGAAACATCCAGTTGCTTATTATAGGATGCACTTCCCGACCGGTGAAAGGTCAAACAGAAAGAGCTGCTCTACTTGACCCCAACCCACAACTGTCATCACGTAATCCTGCTCGCGTCCGATCGATACGCAAACGAGCGTCCCACTAAGGCTGAAGAAGAAGACTCAATTCGATTCTGCAATAACTTGAAGAGAGCAGTGAGATTCCTCTTTCGGCTCTATATATAGAGAAAAAGAATGGGAGGGGAGCTCAGGGGAGTTGACCAAATGAGAAAAGCGATCCCGACCTCCCTCTTAAAGGACGAAACGAAGAAAACACAAAGGATCCCTCTAGTATCGCCTTTTGAATAGCACAAACTTCCTCTTGCCTTGTTCTTATGCCTATTGGTGAATCAGATGTTATTCCATTCCCGGCACCCAGCCCAGACTGATTAGCGAGAGTTGTCGCATATCCGCTTTGAATAAGACTGAGGATTCTGATTGTGAATATATAATCCCCTCGAATTCTAAGATTCAATAACCACCCAGAAGTAAAGTCTTGAATAGCCAGAAGGTTAGGACACTTCCTTTTTTTTAAAATGAAACTTGAAGATTGGGACAGTCAATAGAAGACCTTAAGGTGAAGTCTCTTATTGAATGACTGGTATGTTGGAAATCGATTCTTTTATCGAATTTCCTTTTCTTCTTGTAAAACAAGTTTATAACATTCAATCAAAAACTGAAAGAGATTGTTGAAGAGAGTGCACTCCTCCTTTATAGATTCTCTCTGTCTTGTTAGGATTCAGAGTCTGACTGAAAGATTGAGTAGTCTACTGAAAGCCCAAGACTCATCTTTAAGACTGTCACTATCAATTTGATAAAAGTCAGCATCCCCTTATCCTAGTAGTCCATTGACTAAAGAAGGGGTCCTGGAACTGAGTCCCTATAAGCGATAGAGGCCTTTGACTCTGCAGGCTTTCACGGAACTACTTAGCCTAGAAGGATCAACTTTTCTTTCTATTCACGAGAGTACTTCGCCTGTCCTCCTTCCTTTCCTGAGCTTATGTCAATAAAAGAAGTAAGTCTACCCCTTCTCTTTTTTATACTAGGATAGCTAAGCTGGTAAAGACTTGAAAGGACATCTGCAAGGGAAAGGGCCATGATTGAAAAGGACTTCTTTCTTCTCTTCCTTACTTTTGAAACCTTACCTTGCTTGCAAGCAAGCTTACTATCTCACGTCCGCCGCCTTAACTGAAAAAGGACGAGACCGAACCTTAGCCTAGGTGGGAGGGCAAGACCTACTAGATCTGAAAAGAGTAAAGAAGTAATGAACTCTGGCGGATCTCTCAAGACTGTACCGAGTTGATATGAAGTTGGAAAGTCCATCTGCGCAGAAATTCCCCTCTCTCTAGCTAGCTATGTCAGAATCTATCTCCCAGTCTCTAGCTAAGATAAGAGGTAGCGAGATTCATCAATAAGAAGTCCATTGGGCTCAAGCTCTCTATCCGCCGAGTTGCTGATCTTAAGAACTGCCTGGCCATCTCTCTCGCAAACTACCTTTCTCTAAGCCTCGTCCCAAGCTAGACTCAGCCCATCTCTTTTTTATTGTCATTCTGATACAATATGAAAGGAGCTTCTAAGGAAGCGACTGTAAAGGAGAGGAGCCAATTGAGTTGCTAAACCTCAGACCTAAGCTATCAACCATCTCCCCTCTGCCGATCTTATTAGGCCCCTGCATCCGACTTATGGCGCTCTATCAGCAAAGGAGGGAGCTAAGGTAGTGGTCTTCGCCTTTGTTAGTGAAAAAGGAGCTCTGCCATCTCTATCAGCTAGTTAGCTAGCCTCCCTAGTCTTCTTTCATTTTCCTTCGGCTTCTGGCTTTCGGACTAGTAGCTAAGTCCCCTTCCTTTTTAGGGAAGGGAGGACAGTCTTGCATCTCGCCTATCCTCTTATAGAAGGAGGTATCTCATAGGATCTTACTCACAGGAAGAAGTGAAAGACGAATAAGTAAGGAGATAGGTATGCCCTTTCTCATTATATGGTTTTGGAATATGCCATTCCCACTAAATCAACCTGATCCGCGCATCTTGATACCGATCCGTATTCGCTTTCAGTTGAGGTGGAATCTCTGGGTGAAACCCTTTCCCCAAACCCTAACCTAACTTCGAAGAAAGCCGGTAACCTCCCGCCTCTGAATCTGAGAAGGACTCCCTCGGGGTGTTCTCTTTTTTTTCATTCCTTCTATCCTTAGCTCTCTCTTTAGCCCGGCTCCAGCCAGGGTTTCTTAATGAATGAATCAAATATCCAATCCAGTAGCAAAGCAAGGAGCGTAGCGAGAATAATTCATCCCTCCACTGTCTACTGCGGTCGTGCCAGATTGAAGGTGCAGATGAAGAAGAGAAGACGGTGGTCTTATAAGGAGTTATCCCAGTTTGATCCTGAAAAGAAGATCACGGACTTCCCTTCCCCCTCAGACCCCCCGGAGAAAGAAGAGCAGGAAGAGAAAGCCCTCGCTTTCAAGGTTTTGTCCAGGCAATTCAATTGAGTTTTCTACCAGGACAGGATTCCCTTTGAGGGCATCCAGGACATACCAGGGAATTCCTTGAGATTCGTTAAAGTGTTCCGTTAGTGGAGGGTAGGGAATAGCCTTTCTTTCAGTCTACTAGTTACCGCTCCGTGGGAAGAAAGATGAATATTCCACGATCGGAGATTATATATGTACTACCCATAGACAGATTCAAGTTTATGGTCGTCTAGTAGACAAGTTATCGCTGCAAACTCCGAAAAATCAAAATGGTTATTACAAGGGAGGAACAAAAAACCAGAGCTCTGAATTATATTGATTTATCTTCCTCCCCAACAGCGGTAAGCCCTTCTTATATATGATGCAAGCCCTGATGATTCTATGTCAATAGACTCTTGTAAGGACATGAATCATCCTAGGCAGCAGGCCAACAGACTAGATCGACATAATACGTTCTTTCGGATCAATTTCCTGTGGTGTGGGGAACTTATAAGGACCTAAAAAGAAATGACATAGGTAGTAGTTGAGATCGCCTCTGAAATCCTTAGTGGCTAAGGGAAGCGGAACCTCTCTTTACTTGATGGCACGCTCGGTCTGTAGGACTCGAATTCAATCACTTCAACTAATTATACGCATGTGTTAAGGAACAAAGCGAGAGGATGAGCAGGTCAAGATGCCGATTGGTTCTGATGGGGAGTTCCCTAGTCTGCTAAGGCTATGATCCGGTCAAGGCGAATGGGTGTGGCCATTTCATTGACTACTTCTTAATATAGTGTATGCAAGCAAGACGTTTCTTCTCACTGATGATGTTTAGTCAGCCCCTAGGGATAGCACTGCTAGGAATAGAGAGTCCAATTCCTTTCATCCTCGTCCTGGTGGTTCCTCTAGTGAGTCCCGTTCTAGTGGTTCTTCCATACAGTGTCATCACTGTCATAATAGGGGTCACATCGCTGCTCGTTGTCCTCAACGTGCCCTAGCTTTAGCACATGAGTCTAGTGACCCACCAGAGAGTGAGGCTCTTCGTAAGATAGCCAAGGGTCACTTTCCTATCAAGTAAAGGAGATCAAAGTTCACTCTAAGAAATCGATCTTAATCGGCTTAGCCAAAGAAAGGCTGACCGGCCCGACCCGCAGGTAACTAGGGCACTCTTGGTGGTTGATGGCTTTTCGCAACCCTTCTCGAACTGTATGGAAGAATTCGGGACTCCTGGCATTAAAGGCTCTATCACGATAGCCCGCCTAACTCATGCATAACCGCCTGATTCGGATGACATGAAGGAAAGAAAGGCTTTTTGGCCGATGTGTATCAAAATCATAATCAATCAAGTTCCCGAGCGGGAGTGAGCCAAAACGAGGGAAAATTCAGAAAAGCGCATTGACAAATGCCGGGGAAGAATCCGAGTAAGTAAACTGGCTCGACTAAAGGCTTAGTTGTGGTCCCGGTACGTTGAGTTGTAGCTGGAAGCGGTTGAGCGCACTGCACTAGCTCGAAAGAAAGCCCACATCTATTAGGCCTTAGCGCAGGAACCAAGCAAAGAAAGACCTCTCTCCGAGCCAAGCGAACCTATGCGAAGCTAGGCAACCAAAGCGGATCGAATCAGAGAGGAAGGGAATGGGTATCCCCAGGAAGTCTGTGTTATTGATCGAAGGTAGGTTTGCGAGAGTAGGTAGGTCGGTAGCTAAGCCAATGAGACTGGATCCTAGGCTAGGAGCCAATCCGTCTCAGCCAATCGGTCTGATTGATGCTTAGCCTTTTTTCTTGTAAAGAGCTCTGCTTTGATAGATTCTAGTGGTTTAGAGGCAGTTCTGTTTGTACTTTCTCCGAGAGTGGGTTCTTTGCTCCTTCTCTGAGTTCTAGTTCTTGTTTGGTGATTATCCGCACTCTAAATGCGAGTTCAGAGTGCCTCTGCTACCAAGTCTCTACTTCTCTGCAGAATGCCCTTGGAGATCCCCTTTCATAGATTGTCTCAACTACCCACTCTCCGATGTGAATCTGGTCTTGTTACTGAGCTGGGGAAGAGAGAGAGATCTCATCTAACCCTTACCAGCGGAAGGTCAGTTCAGTCCCCGATTGATGAGTCAGCCAAATCCCTCCTCTATGATCGACTAAATCCGGCTTAGGTCGGACTCTTGATTGAGTTCTAGCCAAGGTTCCTCGCACCAGGCAAACCAACCAATCTCTTTTCTGGCGATGTTGTTGTTTCTGTTGGTGAATCGAAAGAATCGGTGAATAGACAGTTTCGAGTTAGGACTTGGTAGCTTGTTGACATACGGGAACGAGACTAGGAGTTCTCTGAGTCATTAAAGGAGCTCTGCTTGAATAGCAATCTTTAGCTAGCCCTATCTTAGGAAGTAGGTCTCCCTTTGTTAACTCTTAGCTGGGGTTCCGCTTTGTGAGTTAGTTGTTCCTGCTTTGTTCCTAGTAAGCTTTCTTTCTTGTGTCTTCTAAGGATTTCAGCTTTCCCATCCTCCCTCCGATAGGGAGGACAAAGGATGCCAACTGAAGAGAAACCCGAGCTGGTTCTAGTTGTTGATTGAAAGCGAGCGAGGCCATCGAGACTTGGTACTGAACTGGGGAAGCTGCACCCACGCCCGAAGCGAACCAAAGCTAACCGAAGCCAAGCCTTCTCCGAGCAAGGAGGTCAGCCCGAAGCAAGAGTGAATCCTAAGATCTCTCCTTGTTGCTTCTTGTTCCTTTCTAACTAGCATCATCACCAATCAAAGATGATTGCCTCTTTCCCTTTCCTTGCATGTGATTATCCAATCTGTGTTCTTCGGCGAATCGGTTTTTCTTGGGCCTTTCGTAGATCTTCTCAACAACAGATTTGAACATTGAGTCTATTCTGAGAATAGGTTGCTCTTAGTTGCTTGTTTGTAGTTGTAGCTCTTGCTCTTCTCTGAGTAAGCCCCTCTCCTTGTCTTTCTCTAGAGCTTGTTAAGGAGCCCATCCTTATGAGCTGCTTGAGTTAGCACCTCTGACTTCTCTGTTCCTTCTTTCTTCTTAGTAAGCTAGGATCGCCTTGTTTGCTTTTAGTGTTTGTAAGGAACTTAGAAAGCAGAGAGAAGGAAGGGGAGAGTGAAGCTTGCTTGTTAAAGTGAGGAAATGTAATTGATTCAATGAACCTTATTAAGGTCAAGGAAAGAGAAAGCATCGATAGCATTCTCATTCTAGCGCACGAACTTATAACATGTACCTTGAGAACAATCAATCTAAAGGATTCAACTAGATCACATACTGATTATTACGGATTCGTGACTCAAGTGCCTGATCCTTGACTTTCACAAGCGAGCACTTTCAACTCCCTTTCTTTGGGATTGGCTTATGAAGAGTGTTCTCGTACGCCTCGTTCTATCTCCAAATCAAAATCAGGCTTGTTTAGCACTTTGAACTGGAAAGGGGCTTCTTCTTTGATGCCACTTGCTTTCCCGGCCAAAAAAGAGAGCTGGACAGATAGGCTTTCTCATTGAGAAGTGAGTACGTCCCCCAGGATGATGACACTGATGGATGAGAAGGTAGCGGATATCAGACAAAGGGCACGTCTTTCCTTCTTGTTTTGGCTTCCAAAATAGGAAATTCTTTTGGGACGAGTTCCTTACCCCATAAGGGGCTTTCCAACCAACGTCGCACTTGGGCATTAAGAGAAGCTTCTTTGTCCACAGATTTGAGAGAAAGGGATTCACTAGTTCAATGCCTTCTACTCCGCGTATACCTACTAACGCAAGAGAGCAAACTACCAACGGATCCTCCCACTTCTGTAACAGAGGCTAAAAGGTGCGAACGAAGAAAGCTTGTTTGGGTAAAGGCTTCGCACCTACTTACTTTTTCTGTCTCCCGTCATAAGACAGCCGGCCGATACGAGGGATTGCCTTAGGCGCAATAGCCTGTTTGAATAGAATCGTAAACTAAACCGCTCTATCGCTACACCCGTGTTTGCCCGCAAGACCTGATCTGTTTACTTACTTACTCTTACGCCGCTAAGGCTACCTTTGTCAAAGAGGAAACTCCCGTTCTGCCGGGTTGGTTGCTCGCTTCCAAAGCCCTAAGCAAGAGGTCCCATACTGTCCTGAATTAGAACTAGAACGCAAACTCTAACTACTGGCTTGACTTTAGCTATAGGGACAGTTTCACTGACCTAACAGCCAATAAACTACGGCTGGAATCAGGTTATCCTATTTCTTATATCCACTTCCTTAGAGGAACCTCTATCAACAGTTTCACTTACTTTTTATGTATGGTGGACCTTCTTCAAACTGGCCTTTGAACTTTAGCAAATGGTCCCTTAGATAGAACGGATAGAGCTCGTTGGGGGTTTTGCTAATCGAAAGCTTTTCTTACGATTTAGCTATTTCACTCCCCTGCTCTGGGATCAAACTAGCTAGGCATCTTCCTCAGTCTTGTTAACCGATTCACTTTCACTCACCGTCTCCTTACCACGCTACCTTTGAATAGCCAGGCATTTACCTTGGAATGGTAGACTGAAGACCAAACCTTCATTACATTACAACAAAGGGCCCCCTTTTTGCATTAGTGTTTTTGTCTTAATAGAAAGAGGCTGGTCTGGTAAGTCAGGACTTTGCCTGGTATTGACTGATCGCGTCTTGTCTCCTATTTAAGGAGCGAAGCGATTCAAGCCAGTAGCTTTTCCTTCTGATTAGAGTGAGAGGGCATAAGAAACAATAGTTGAGAGCGAAAGCACTTCCGGGCTTAGGCCTGACTCGAGGATAATTCAATTCACGATTGTTGAATAAGCCGTGATTGCTAACGTATGTAATTGAAAGAGAGTGCCCAGTGGGGGATAAGCTTTTCTCTCTGTCCTGTGCGTGCTATTTATTTATAATAAGGAAGACCTGTCCCTCAATCTGATTCTGGGCATATTCTACTAGGCAAATTGGCTTCATTCCTTCCCCTTCTATTCCCAAGAGTGTCTTCGTGAACAGCTGATTCGAAGGCATCTGGCATCTATACCAGGTCTTCTACGCTCCTCTTCTTCAATCGAGAGGCTCGCTTGCTTCACTTCAACTTCATAGAAGAGGGAAGGAGCTATGCATAGGGCTTCTTCCGGGGGAGATGGAATGAATGCATTGGCAGTTCGGTCCGATCCGTCTTATTCGTATATCAACTTATGGTTCCTTAACGGAATCATTAGAAGGCTTTGGGCGGGGCAACCCAACTGCAAGACCAGAGGCTACTGCCAAGGAAGATTTGCTTCTTGAGCTGGAGATTGACATACCGAGATTTATTCAATGAAAGTCCAACGCGCAGTGAGACCTTGTATCGGCGAACCGAGCGAAAGGGCAGGGACAGATAGACTAGCCAGATTTGGAGTCAATCAGGGAAAGTGATAAAAGACGGGCGCCCTAACAACTTTCTTTGGTATTGAGTAGATGGAATGGAGTGAGACCTGTAATTAGGTCTGCGATGCGACCCTTGAAAATGATGGTCGAGAAAGGCGTTCGGATAGCCAAAGTCCATGGGTTCTGGCCCGCTAAAGAAGTGGTTTCCAGAAAGTGGAATGGATAAAGGTAGACTCTCGCTACAAGATCCTATGGGGATACACAAGTCAAGCCTAAAAGCAAACTGATCTCCTCCCCTTTCAACGAGCAGTTTATTTGACAACAAGAAGAGCAAAAGCAGAAACCGAGATTACAAGCTCTATTCCGATAGGGGAAAGGGGAAGTCTTTTTCCTTTCTCCGTGCCATCTCGACTATGGTCCTCTTCTTCCGTTCGGGCGTCAAAAGCAAGATTCAAAAGATCTGCTTTATCCACCCCAAGAGTAAATGAATGCTTATCCTGTGGATGCGGCATTAGCGGTCTTAACACTTTCCCTCTTAGGAGGAATCCGCTAAGGCTAGGGTAGAGATTCATCTTTCAAATGGCCAGTGGAAGAATGCCCTGTGGGACTTGAGCTAGTGGCATAATCAACGCTTGAAAGCAAAGCGTAGAATCGGACGCTGTCGGAGACGGGCATTCCTACTATCGTTGAAGTGTGCTACTGCCTTGGCACCTTGGAATGCTAATAGGAGTCAAATCATTCCTTCTTCACTCTCCCTAGGGTCAACGAAGACCAATGCCTTTAATATGACGTATGCCCCTTCCCTGCTCTTTCCAAGAATCTTTTGACGGAGCTAGTGGTCTTCCCCCTTCCGTAGTCGCTAATGGCATCAGTCTTTTCCGAGACTACAACTAGTTGATGAATGCGCATCCACTTCTTCTTCTTTGACTTAGGCTGCTCCGTGCCTTTCACAGACAGGAGAGGGGATTGCTAGAAAGTGCATCGTATTCTGCCAAAGAACCTCTTCCTCCTTGCTTGACTACCACAGGCATGCTTGACTGCCATTGACTGGCATAGAGTCCTTAGGAAAGAGACAGGAGACAGGCTGACTACTGGCTTGCTTCCTTGATTGACAGACTGGCTACCAACCGTGCTACAAAACTTCAGCTTGCTTGATTGATTGCTTGCCCGGAATGCAAGGATTGAGACCACACTCGTAGGACAGCTGCACCCCTATGCTTTGGCTGCTTTGGCTTGTTTGTTTCGTTTGGCTCGCTAATAGTGGAAAAAAAGGTGACCTCCTCCATTAGTTGAGATTTGAAGACCCTAGGGTCCCACTCTTATGCTCCCAAGACTTATGAAGCATATCTTTCTGCTTTGTGCGAGTCGTGCTTCTGAGCCTTTCCGTCGTACAGAAGACCCGTAGGTGGATACCTTTCCTAAAGTGTCTAACATGCTATAACGTTCTAACTATATAGATAGTTAGCCTGGGCTATCCTTCTCTGTGTTTCCATTTAGACTGATAGACTATTGATTCCATTGCGCAACCCATTCCAATAATACGTGTTTCTCAACCACCCCTGTCAACTTCGCACAAGCCAACACTGGCTCCTGCCCTATACATCCATTAGGGGAGTCGAAAATCCCGATAGATCCTCTGTGGGTGCGTTCTCCTTTAATAACCAAAACTACCGTGGCTACTATGTTTGGGGCTATCGTGCTGACTATGATGCTCTGTGAGGCCAGTTCCCTGCAGTAAGATCGAATAGAAAGAAAGGGTTTGAAAGAGAAACGGATACGAGCATGGGGTTGATCGGTCAGGCATTTATGAAAAGAGAGGGGCATCGGAAAAAGAGGTCTCGGTAAAGGAAAAAACCTCACTCTGCTGTGGTTGAGAACCAGTCTTTTCTTATCTTAGGTCAGGCTTGACTTCGCTTTTCCTCTCCAACCAGTCTAGCTCGTCAACTCGCTCCTCTCCGATCAGTGCAGTGCCATTACTGCTTGACTTTGACTGTTTTACTCTTTCTTTGTCCTTTCTTTCTCCAATTTTCCATCGTATCCCTAGCTCAGTCTTAGTACGGAGACAGCTTGACTCTTTCGAAAGAGAAAGCGTAGCTCTGTGCATCTTACTATAAGCAATTCCTACTTGGCCACACCGCTCATTGGAAGAGAGAGATGGACACAGTTATCACAGTTATCACGCTTTTCTCTATTCATGCTCGGCAAAGTCACTAAACCTATCTTAAGACAGGCGATCATGGAATGCTAAGAGACGTTCCCATCAAAGCTTCTCCTTCTCTTCGCATCGAGAAAGAAGTCAGAATAGAATTAGAATACGTGTAATAAAGAGAGATGTAATTCTACCTTACTTAATGTATAACCTGTAACTAAGACTCTACTAGGGTTGTGATGATAATGAATCAGTAAATTGACCTTCCAAGAATTGTTTACTTAGTTCAGTACCACAAATAGAAGAGTCAGAGTTGAGCAGCTCCTCCTATCAATATAGGTATGACTCGAAAACCTTTCCATTCTTATGGATAGAGGTAGGATTCTGGCTATTTAATAGAAGAAGCCCAAGCTTTTAGTTAGTTAAAAGAGGTGTACGGGACGAGACAACCAACCAGCAGGGTTAGGTCGGCCGGTGTCCCTTTTATGGCATGTATATGTACGTGGGTTGGAACCCTTACTCAACCTCTATAAAAAAAGCCCTTGCTGAACTAGATTCCCTGCTAGCGAGAGCGGCATAAAGGAGCACAAACAAGGGTTGTTTGAAAATGAACAGATAAGCGGAAGCACTACTGATTTTCTGCCTACTAGCAATGCAACTACTCCTGAGAAATACTCAAACTGAACTAGTTTCTCTCTCTTACTTGCTTGTAAAAAGTCAAAAATCAGATGAATCGCCGACGCCTATACTTTCATTTCTAAAGAATTTGATTTAAGAAAAACAACGTAAGATTCCCAATTCATGTTGGGGCGTTTTGTGAAAGTCAAGATCGAGGTTTAAGCCAATTCCTTTATGAGTCTTATTCCTTATAGTCATAACCTTGAGGCAGACTTCATGATTAGCTTTTTTCTCCCATACTTTCTGTTTAGAGCTCAATTACATCGAGCCTCGCATCGGGTCTAATGCTAGCATAAATAGCAGAAAATAACCAGGATTGGGAAGAGGAAATCCCCTTCATTCTCGCTCCTTCTCCGTCTTTCGTATTCGTAGTAACGGATGTAGTTCATGCTTTCCCGGCTTTCCAGTCTCTTTTCTCTTTGCTAGCCTTCTAATCGCATCCGCCTTTACAGCAGCCTAATTCTTCTCCCCCTAAAAAAGTACTTTATTGATTTTTCTTTCTTTCTCAGTCTTGGATGTCTTGCTTTCCGTGAGTCTTTCATTCCTTCCTCAGATGAAGTTGGTGTAATATAATAGCCCCAGGAGGGCGCAATGCCTATGTCCGGAAGTGGTCCATCCCGCATTCTTAGTTAACCCATTCCCGATCGTCTTTGTAGGAGAAGCCTTTGAGAAATTATCCTATTACCTTACCTGCTGCCCGGTTCCTTTGTATCGTCCTTCCTAGGTCTATTCCTTCTCTCCTCAGTATGTCCGCCCAGTCGTCAAAGCTTTTCCTTGAGACTGAAAGTAAGCACCAGCGGGAGAATCTTCCTTCGCTTCTTTAGTCATTTCCGGTATCGCTTTTTATGGCCTGGAAAACGGAATCTTCCTTCCTTTGGACTTATGTCCAAAATTTCTTTCAATAATGAATTTGACTCCTGCAAAGGTTACTAAGCCGCCTAAGCAGTCCAATCCCTTCTTGTCATAGATCGGGTGAATGCCCTTTCCTTGAGTTGCCCTTTCAGTGGAGTAACCCAAAGCGAGTCTTGCAGGTCTAGTCGCATACCCCTATCGTCTTCTTGTTCTATTCGTTGCAGTGGGCGAAGTCGTCTTTTTTACCAGCCATTTTTTGGAATGCCAAGATCGAGGTACGAGGTCACTCGCCTTGCTTTATTCAATAAGGGAAAGCTGGAGAGGAAATCTTCTTCCTTTTGTAGCCCCGGTACATCTCATTGTCTGGTATTCCGTATGTCTCCTTGTCTCCTGGAAAAGCTTCCAATCATATCCCCTCCACATCATATACGCAATTAGGAATACCCGAGGGCCTTCACTGAAGGCTTAAGGTTGTCGTGCTTCAATCCGACTAAGGTATAAGGCTTTCCCCTTCTTATTCTTGCTTGGCCCAATGTCTTTCTCCATCCTATCAGTCCGAAAAATCCCTTTCGAAAAAGTCCTCCCCCGCCTCCAATTTTCATTTCTTCGTTGAGGCCTAGGCCAATTCTCCTATTGGTTGGTCTTTGCCGACTTGATTCTCCCTAATCAGAATATTCGGCAACAGAAACTACCGATTCCGTTTTTTTATCACTATTATAGGCCGGGTCAAGCTAAAGCAGGAATTCAAGAGATCAGTACCCTTTCCCGTTTGCTATGACTGACTTTTATGCTGACTGTTTACTTCAAAATGTAAAGTACCGGTGTCCTATTCGAGTTATGGGAATCTGGGGAAAATCAAGGAAGTTTTGAAGCTGGAGTAGGGCAAGCCCTTTCTTGAACCACTCTTTCCGCAGGAAAACATTCTGACTTTCAATTTAAGGAAAGGCTAGTGGCTGGTGCCATCCCCGTCTCACTTCCTCCTATAAAACTGGGTGATTCTATTACTCTTCGCCTCCTCTTCTCTATTCTAGAAGGAGAGCGGATAAGACATTCTTACACGGCGGGACAAATCCTTATTTGAAATTGAAAGGAAGTCAAGACCTAAAGACCCGTGCCACCCTCCTCGGATAGTTATAGGGGAGCCCCTTTTTTCACTTTGCCTCAGGTTGGGCATCTTCCCCTGAGGTTATTCCTTAAAGAAAGTCAAGACTTGTGCCATCGTGCCATCTTTCTGCTAGGATAGAACAGGGCCGGGCAAAGCCGTATAATTTGTCGTTCTCCCGCAAAGCTAAATACTAGATGCTAATCTTGAAAGCCTTTATTCATTATGTTATGTATTTTATTAAATTAAAGAAAGTCCGCTCTGAATGAAGAGGATTCAGGCTGACTAAAAGAAAAAAGTCGAGAGAAGCCGGTATCGAGGACTCTTAATCTTTTCTTGGCATTCTAGGTTTTCTCATTGACTATTATATTACTCTCTTTTATCGAAAGGCATCCATCCTCTCTATCAAACCCTTATCGTTTAAAACTCACTCTTTTAAGTGCTATATACGAGCAAAAAAAAGGGAGGAGGTCTCTATGGCGATCATAACCCTTCAAGCGGAGGGAAACAACTGATGAAGTGGCGGCTGCTAAAAGATCGGAGAAAGCAGAAAACTCAGTAAGTAAAGAAGACTCGGCTCGGCCCTATCCTATAATGGCCAGTTCATAGTTCAAGTTATGGGTACTACCCAAAAAGTCTTATTGGGTCAAAAGTCGAAAGGAGCTCCCAGTGGCAACTTTATAGAGCGAACTAGGTACTATCTTTCTTATTTGCCGATGGGTACTCTCGATTATGGGCTTCCACCACCTAAAGCAGATGGTTTAGCAACAACGTCTGATTCAAAAACATCAGTCGTATCATCTACATATTCTAGTTTATAGGTCATTTTCTGCTCGCTACGCCCCTGTGAAACTGTCCCAAGCCAAAATTGCTTGAATAGCTTGATCTGACCGAACTCGCTCTAATGGAAGAATTTGGAATATGGAATTTCCTGGTATGAGCTTCAAAAGCATTCCCCTGGAGCCTGAACCACGTGACTTCGTACCTAAATCCCAGTCGCATTCGATCTAGAGAAAAGAAAAGCTATTCTTCTGAGCAGTTGAACAGGAGCTTCAACTTAAGCCCGATTCTACCTAATCCACTGCTGACCACGGACTGACTCAAGCACCAAGACCTACAGCTCTTCCGACAACCGATGAAATGGCTGCTTTGCCTCCCCTCGGCTGAACTCCCTGAAGCCCGGCCCGGAAGTGATTTCCTTTTGTTTCAATGGCAGCTGGTATCTGGTTCAATGTTATCTAGATTGCTTAGAAGTAGCCTGCCTTACTCGAGCCAACTAGGATCAGAAGGTTAAGATAGGGCTAGGCTTTCTCTCATGGGCGTGCCAATATTCATAAAGGGGCTTTTCCCCCTTTCATCGCTTTGGCCTGGAGCCGAGTAATCCACGGGGCGGTAAGGACTTTGCCTGGCTCCTAAGTCATTTACGCCCGGTATTCCTTTGATTCTTATAGCCTTCGTGTCAAGGGGCGAAGCGGGCATTTCATTCAAGTGTAAAGTCAAATTCTAAAAAAGAAAGCCCTATTAGTAAAGCTTTGAAGTGAAGCTAGGGGGACGGCCATGAAGCTTGGTCTATGATATGTAGGTGGAAGATTGATTTCCCTAGACATAGGCTGATTCTGAGTCTGAGCCGCCATCCAAGCACGAAGAAAAACCTCTTAGATAGCCTTAAGTTAAGGGAAAGGGATCTTTCAGATCTATTTCATCTGGCATCTAAACTAATTCACTCATGAATGAGCAGCTCCTTTTTCACTAAAAGAAGATACAACCGATCAAATCTAGTTCTTTCGGCGTTTCGCTTGTTAATAGCTTGGTACCAAATAACTTTACTAGACCTTCGGGTTAGTGAAAAGAAAAAAACATTCTTGGTTGTAATTGCTATCTTCTTAGGTTCAGCCATGCATACGATTTAAGAAACAGAAGGAAAGGGTTTTTCACTTTCTACCATAAGAGTTTGTGCGCAACATCTCTTCTCTTCCTTCGTCTTATAAAGTTGCTTGAGCCCACAGTCCTCGAAGCTGTACGATAAGTACCAGCTGAATGTCCCGATAGATAAGTTACATACACAATCCTTTGTACATTTTATGGTTACATCAGGAGATTGAAAGATACAAGGCTAGGCTTGCTTGCTCGCTAATCATTGGCTGACTCAATACTCTTTTTATATCCTCCTCTAGAAAAAGGGAAAACTATAGCACCAGTCCAATCCTTCCTTCTGTCTTCCTCCTTCCAATTTTCTATCTCTTTTCGGCTTAGGTGAAATGGCAACTGCTTTCAATGGGACTGCACTTCCGCTTCCTGCTCGTACCGGTTCGGTGGGCTAGTCGTTTCCGCCAAAACGGCTCCTTATGTAGCTCTTTTAGCTAGTCTTTACTTGGCACGAAGGCCATGAGAATCACTGGTTTGGGATCATTTCGTTTCGAGGAAGAAAGTGACATATAAAAGATGGCGAGAATCCCAAGCTTCCTGTTACCGATAGGCATCAATCCAAGTCGCTGAGGGACCTAACTAAGAGTTCCCCTCTGGACCTGAGAGAAAATTGCTCTTCTTTCATCCTGGTTCTATCGTCACTCAAGAAGGAGTTGATCCATCCCCTTCAAAGATCTTGAGTAAGGGCACTTGCTCTTGCCGCTCTTAGAGTAAGCGCTGCAAAGTCAGTAGGAAGAGGGCCCTGGTCCTATCGAAGGAGTCACTTCATACCTCGACTGGGATTCTTCTTTCCAGTGCCCAATCTTTCTCTGCTTAATCGATTGTTGTTACACGTGTCACGGGGTAAATCAAAGCCCTCGCCCGCACATCTTATTCGCGAATCCCAAAGCCGAAGGCCAAGCCTGAACTACGCCTTCCTTGAATTCGTGGGGGCGCCATGTGTGTAGCGCTAGCATTATCACAGTGCAGGATAAATTGATAGCGAAATGGCACCGCTAGATCGCGTAAGCAAGTAAGAAAGCCATAAAAGTTCATAGGTAGTAAGAGCGAGTGCCTTGTACTCTGCTTCGGCACTAGACCTGCTGAAAAGAGTCGGTTGCTTTTTGGAAACCCAAGTAAGTAGTGGACCGTCTGCTATCGGGACAGCCAGCCCAGTTGGCATCGGAGAATGCAAAGAAGGTGGTTCAAAGTCCCGGAGTGATGGTTAGGCCAAGGCCACCCGTAAGAGAACTAAGATGCCTTTGACAGCCTGGAGATGTACGGTGGTGAGAGCGTGCATGAACTAACAAACTTTATTGGCAGCATAGCAGATGTCAGGTCTGGTGAGAGTGAGGTACTGAAGGGCGCCAACTACGAGATTCTGTTGCATCAGAGAGAGGAGCACCATCGTATACAGAGAGCTTTGAGCCAGACACAAGGGGTGTGGGACATGGCTTTGAGTCTTGCATATGAGTGCGAGTAAGAAGATCCAAGGTCTATAAAGTCTGAGTCAAGACTAGAGAAGTCGATGTACCTTTGCCTTCGATTCCCAAGAAAGAAATGAAGATCACCATCATGGCGAAGTGCGTACCCAGTCGCGGAATGACAGAAGACTTTTCACAGAAGGTTAGAGGGAAGAAAGACTTCTAGGGTTCCGAAGGGACATCGAGAGGGGCGAAGCGGTGACTCGACTCTAACTGACAAGGAGAGAGCTTCTCGATCAATAGCTTTTAAAAGGCCAAAGGCTAAATCTATCCGTGGCCGAAGACAAATCGAACGAGAATAGAGTGCGCTTCCCGCCGTCAAGGCCTTTCTTGATTGAAAGTTCCCTCCATAGGGCTACGCCTATAAAAGAGGCATAGACCAATTATGTGCGGGACGAAGCAAAGCTTGTTTGAAAGCATTCGGGATAGCGAAAACTCGCAACTTCCCCCGATCTTTCCTTAAACCCCAGACACCAAAAGGGAAATGTACTCAATAGGCTGCTCTCCGAGTGACTGAAGAAGTCAGGGATGGGCGAGACAGAGTTTGAAAAAAGATGAGTGAAAATACCAGTGAGCACCGCAGCAGCTCGGACATATAGCGAATTCGGGTCCTCAACTGTTGAGTATATTGACTACGGAAACGATGTTACTCCAACATCTTACTCCCCACGTATAGGAGTAATCCCAATCGAACCTATGGAATGGAGACCATATCTTCTTCTCCTAGTGAGTGAAGCGCAGCAACTTACCTTTCCGTGCCGGTCAGCTAGGAATGAAAGCGACGTACGTACTGGATTGACCAGCGTGTGCCAACTGGAACGGAGATTCTTTGAATCGAATGACGACCGTAACGGATGTCAGCTCAATCCGAAGGACGGAAGCTTTACAGAATTATTATGAAGCTATGCGACTAGAAATTGATCCCTACGATCGAAGTTATATACTCTATAACATAGGCCTTATCCACACAAGTAATGGAGAACATACGAAAGCTTTAGAATATTATTTTCGGGCACTAGAACGAAACCCCTTTTTACCACAAGCGTTTAACAATATGGCCGTGATCTGTCATTACGTGCGACTATCTCCACTATAGAAATCAAAAAGGAAAGAAAAACCAAATCTCTTAGTCAATACTAAAAATAAAATAGGCTTTCTACATATGCATCGTCTAAAACAACGATTTTTATGAGCTGTAGCAAAGAAATCGACTTCGAAATAGGAAGTGAAGAAATAAGGTATGCCTAGATACTTTTTTCTATGGATAAAAGATCTAATTGATAGAGAGGAAACACCGTAAAGATCACTTAACAAGGTTTTGGGCCAATACATAAGACATTAAGAACTGCTTACTTATGCCATAATATCAGACAGATAAAAGTTAGGAATCAGCTTCTGTAATAGAGTTGATCTACTAAAGTCTTGAGCAGCGGTGGAGGGTCAGATCCCAAAGATAGTAAATCTTTTCTTTCTTATGAAGGAAAGCTTTTTTCAAAAATTCTATATTATATTCGAATAGATATATATTCTAGAATATCTAGATATAAATATCGTAATTTCGATATGAAACCGAGATAGTTACCTTGCAGAAAATGCTAAAAATAGGTGGAAATTACTATGCTTGAGTCTTCTGAAGGTAGGAGAAAAGATAAAACAAAAATGAATTGGAACTCCAAATTCAAGTTTGAAACTTATGCAATTAAACTCTTTTGGTTAACCCGAGGATAGATATATGAGAAATATAATTCAGTTCGATAAATCAAACGGACACCAAAAGAATTGACTGCGGAGCCGTATGAGGTAGGAAACTCTCAAGTACGGTTCGAAGGAAAGGAATTGACCCACCTATTCTGACCGGGGAGAAGAGGCCATTCGACAGGGAGATTCGGAAATTGCCGAGGCTTGGTTCGATCAAGCCGCTGAGTATTGGAAACAGGCTATAGCGCTTACTCCTGGTAGTTATATTGAAGCGCATAATTGGTTGAAGATCACGAGGCGTTTCGAATAAAAGTTCTTATTTATAATTTGAATATTTGTTAGGATTCATGTTGGACCCATCCATCAAAAAAATGGGATCATTCCTCTAGGAAGAACCAATAAAAGAATTTCATTATATCCCTTCTCAGATCGTTCTCTTTTGTATAGGATTTCGTAGAGATAAAGAATACACAGTTCGAGTACAGAATATATTGATTTAATTTCTGCTATTAGTTATTAAAACTAATTACAATTTAATTACTACTAACATAATTTTTCATTATTTCATTCTAAATAACATTATTCAAGAATTGAATTGAAAAAAAAAAGAATAATCTAATAAAAAGAATAAACGAATGGAAAAGATAAATCAAATATTTTCGACTGACTAAATATAGATACCGATATTTTTCTTAGTAATGACGAAACTCATTAATGACTGTTAGCGGGATTTGCAATTTGTTTATTTGAAATAGAGTAACAGTAGTTATTCAG
>JBDNDU010000249.1:12500-17500 GCA_039764185.1 Tamarix austromongolica | reverse complement strand
AATTTATAATCCCGATCCATGCAGTAACATAATTTTCAATCCATTCGCATTGAATTGGTATTGTTTTACTAATAATTATTGTGAAGAGAAATCACCAAAAATGAGTCTTGGACAATTGATTTGTGAAAATTTATGTATTGCTAAAAAAGGACCATGCTTAAAGGCGGGTCAAATTCTAATTGTTCAAATCGACTCTTTAGTATTAAGATCCGCTAAGCCTTATTTAGCCACCCCGGGAGCAACTGTTCATGGTCATTATGGGGAAATCCTTGATAAAGGAGATACATTAGTTACATTTATATATGAAAAATCGAGGTCTGGTGATATAACGCAAGGTCTTCCAAAGGTAGAACAAGTTTTAGAAGTTCGTTCGCTTGAGTCAATATCGATGAATCTCGAAAAGAGAATTGATGATTGGAACGAGCGTATACCAAGAATTCTTGGAATTCCTTGGGGATTCTTGATTGGCGCTGAGTTAACTATAGTGCAAAGTCGTATGTCTTTGGTTAATAAGATCCAAAAGGTTTATCGATCCCAAGGGGTGCAAATCCATAATAGGCATATAGAAATTATTGTACGTCAAATAACATCAAAAGTATTGGTTTCAGAAGACGGAATGTCTAATGTTTTTTTACCCGGCGAACTCATTGGATTGTTGCGGGCAGAACGAATGGGGCGTGCTTTGGAAGAAGCGATATGTTACCGAGCCCTATTATTGGGAATAACGAGAGCATCTCTAAATACGCAAAGTTTTATATCCGAAGCGAGTTTTCAAGAAACTGCTCGAGTTTTAGCAAAAGCTGCTCTCCGAGGTCGTATCGATTGGTTGAAAGGTCTAAAAGAAAACGTTGTTCTGGGGGGGATGATACCCGTCGGTACGGGATTCAAAAGATTAGTACACCGTTCAAGGAAACAGAAGAGTATTCCTTTCAAAACAAAAAAGAAGAATCTATTCGAAGGGGAAATAAGAGATCGTTTTTTTTACCACAGAGAATTATTTACATCTTGTGTTTCAAAGAATTTCCATGATACATCAAAATAATTATTTATGGGATTGAATGATTTGGAAGAACAGACTCAACCCTTTGAATTATCTGTATTTTTGATGGTCATTTAATTTTTATAAATTGAGTAATAAAATAATCAAGATAGTAACGAATAGAAAGAAATTCAAGGCTTGGATTGTGTATCTGTATCAATGATCAATCCGCGGTAGAAGAGAAGGTTCCGTCGGAACAATTATTTATTTCAAGATACCTCATCTCTTTTTTGAAATAAAAAAAAGAGGAAGTGTGGGGAGAAATGACAAGAAGATATTGGAACATCACTTTGGAAGAAATGATGGAAGCGGGAGTTCATTTTGGTCATGGTACTAGGAAATGGAATCCTAGAATGTCGCCTTATATCTCTGCAAAACGTAAAGGTATTCATATTACAAATCTTACTAGAACTGCTCGTTTTTTATCAGAAGCTTGTGATTTAGTTTTTGATGCAGCAAATAGAGGAAAACAATTTTTAATTGTTGGGACAAAAAATAAAGCAGCTGATTCAGTAGCACGGGCTGCAATACGGGCTCGATGTCATTATGTTAATAAAAAATGGCTTGGGGGTATGTTAACCAACTGGTCCACTACCGAAACGAGACTTCATAAGTTCAGAGACTTGAGAATGGAAGAAAAGACGGGTAGACTCGCCCGTCTTCCAAAGAGAGATGAAGCCATGTTGAAAAGACAATTATCTCACTTGCAAACATATCTGGGTGGGATTAAATATATGACAGGGTTACCTGATATTGTAATCATTGTGGATCAGCAAGAAGAATATACAGCCCTTCGAGAATGTATTACTTTGGGAATTCCAACAATTTGTTTAATCGATACAAATTGTGACCCCGATCTCGCAGATATTTCGATTCCGGCAAACGATGACGCTATCGCTTCAATCCGATTAATTCTCACAAAATTAGTATTCGCAATTTGTGAGGGACGTTCTAGCTATATAAGAAATCTTTGATTCATACTAAAATCAAAAATTATTTCGTGAACTCTATAATTCTTATAATTACTATTTACTTTACTAGTATAATTACTATTTACTTTACTAGAATAATAATATTTTTCTAGTAAAGTAAATAGTAATAAAATAGTCAAATCTTTTTCTATTCCGGAATCTCAAAAAAGATATAGATATAAAAAGACCTGGGTATATTATGCGATTAGTTGGTTTCACAAATCTACGATTCAAGTAGACAAGTCGAGAAATAAATGGTTGAATCAAAATAATTTCATTTCAAGTTATATTTCTGTCAGAGGACGACAATATGAATGTTCTATCATGTTCAATCAATAAACTAAGGGGATTATACGAACTATCTGGTGTGGAAGTAGGTCAACATTTCTATTGGCAAATAGGGAGTTTCCAAGTCCATGGCCAAGTACTTATTACTTCTTGGGTTGTAATTGCTATCTTATTAGGTTCAGCCATTATAGCTGTTCGGAATCCACAAACCATTCCGACAGACGGTCAGAATTTTTTCGAATATGTCCTTGAATTTATTCGAGACGTGAGCAAAACTCAGATTGGAGAAGAATATCGCCCCTGGGTTCCGTTTATTGGAACTATGTTTCTATTTATTTTTGTTTCGAATTGGTCAGGGGCTCTTTTACCTTGGAAATTAATACAGTTACCTCGTGGGGAGTTAGCCGCACCCACGAATGATATAAATACTACTGTTGCTTTAGCTTTACTCACGTCAGTGGCATATTTCTATGCGGGTCTTACAAAAAAAGGATTAGCTTATTTTGGTAAATATATTCAACCAACTCCCATTCTTTTACCCATTAACATCTTAGAAGATTTTACAAAACCTCTATCGCTGAGTTTTCGACTTTTCGGAAATATATTAGCGGATGAATTAGTCGTTGTTGTTCTTGTTTCTTTAGTACCTTTAGTGGTTCCTATACCCGTTATGTTCCTTGGATTATTTACAAGCGGTATTCAGGCTCTTATTTTTGCAACTTTAGCTGCAGCTTATATAGGCGAATCCATGGAGGGTCATCATTGATTCGTTTTCGAAAGGGTCGCTTAGACAAGGCAATATATGATATGCAATTTATATAGGGAACATTACTATAAAAATACGGTTTATATAATAAAAAAAAGTATTCATTAGGATAGAGGGCCCAAACTGGCTATATGTAATGGCTATAAATAAGTAAACTCTTGTAGCTGAAAGATTCTATCTAGTGAATCTAAAATAGAATAGTTAACTTAGTTTACGTTATGGAAGAAATACATGTATATTTTATATTCGATATTGACTAATTATATATGAACTAATCTTTTCTTTCTTTTTAATTTAGACAGGGATACTAATAGAAGTCCTTATTTTTATGACTGTGAATTGAATGAATAAACAGATCAAATCAAGACAAAAAAAGATCCAAAAATTCAAAGCACGCTTAGAAATAAGGAAATGGAAAAATGAAAGTTGTATGGATTCAAAAAGACCCCACAAATAGGAACTCAAAAAGATCAATTTTTTCTGAAGATCTGATGGTTCAATAATCTTACTATTTTTATTTTGAGTTATTAGATACCTCGACTAGATGAATCTTAGTGATGGAATAATTAAAAAATAATTGATATTTATTTGGTTGATTGTATCATTAACTATTTTTTTTTTGCGAGGAACTTATCATGAATCCACTTGTTTCTGCCGCTTCTGTTATTGCTGCTGGATTGGCCGTAGGGCTTGCTTCTATTGGACCTGGAGTTGGTCAAGGTACTGCTGCGGGCCAAGCTGTAGAAGGTATTGCGAGACAGCCCGAGGCAGAGGGCAAAATACGAGGTACTTTATTGCTTAGTTTGGCTTTTATGGAAGCTTTAACAATTTATGGACTGGTTGTAGCATTAGCGCTTTTATTTGCAAATCCATTTGTTTAATACGAAAAATACTTTGATACGTCTTTTTGAGTTTATTACCTTCGACTTGCCACTTGCTTTTTCGCATTACATTCTATCAACATGTCGCTCCTAAAATCACTTATTCGTTGAGAAAATAACTTATGGGAAGGACTGATTTAAGGATGAGGAATTAGCGTTACCGACTCGCTTTCTTCCTTCCCCCTCTTAATCTAACGGAAAACCTCTTAGGAAGTATTCCAACAAAGGAGGTATTTCGAAATTGACATGAAAACCCGGTACCTATGCCTAATTCTATCAAATAAGTATTCTTATTATTGGAAATCTCAATTGAAAAAATAAAATTCATTTTTCAATTGCATAGATTTTTAAATTTATTTTCTATTTAGAAATAGGAAAAAAGTGAAGTAATACAACAAAGAATTCTGTTCGATTTTTTAGTATATCTATATGAGGAGATCATATGAAAAATGTAACCGATTCTTTCGTTTCCTTGGGTCACTGGCCATCCGCCGGGAGTTTCGGGTTTAATACCGATATTTTAGCAACAAATCCAATAAATCTAAGCGTAGTGATTGGTGTATTAATCTTTTTTGGAAAGGGAGTGTGTGCGAGTTGTTTATTTCAAGAAGAGGTTGGATTACACCAGCTGCGCCTTTTTTTGTTATACCTAGTAAAGAAAGATGCAGGATCTCGCGAATTACTTCTGAATCAATTAATAAATCATATATAAGAACCATAGCATTTCGTGATTCGTTGGTAACTCTATTTTGATTCTCTATCAACCAACGATGTGGACCATTAACATAACATGGTTAAAGCAAAACCGTTTGAAGTCCAGACCCGGCATGGTACTCTTTCTACCACTATCTTAATACTTAGATAGTTTTCAATTTAAATCAAATGGATAGTTATAAATTTTTCGATATAGAACACTCATGTCGATACAATAATTTTTAACTTTTTTTTTATTAAATGCCAAATGCTGAATCGATGACCTGTGTATAAAGTAATAAATCTTTTTTGGATTTTAAGAAAAACCAAAACAACTTTGCTGACAATTACATATTTTTTTT
>JBDNDU010000249.1:5000-7500 GCA_039764185.1 Tamarix austromongolica | reverse complement strand
AAACAAAGGCTAAAAGAAAAAAGAGCAATGGTATAACTGGCATAAAATCAACGATTGGACTCAAAAAAGCGTAGGCTTCAGGCAATTTGGCAACGAAAAAACTACTCGAAGAAAGGGCATAATTAAGACAGATACAGATCAAACTAAAGATATTAAGCATAACAGACATTTTTTTCTTGGAGATAATTGCATTTTGATTGAGTTATTTATATAAGATAAGGAAAAAAAATGAATAAAGCAAAGTAGAGAAAAAAATCCTTCTTTTTTTTTTAACTTACTCAATCAAAAAACCTTCAATTCTAATGGAAGAATTGAAGAAATCATACTTTCATACAATATCTTAATTGAATTCGATGTAATGATCAATAAATTCAGTTTCATTTTATATCTAAATGTGTCCAAATCCTAATAAAAAAACCGGATTCGACACAGATATTTGGACGGGAATTGACGAACAATCAATAAAAATATTAGTGTTTATTAGTATCGAATAGAAGTGGGGCGTGGCCAAGTGGTAAGGCAACGGGTTTTGGTCCCGGTATTCGGAGGTTCGAATCCTTCCGTCCCAGAGCATATGTGATTTTATCACAATCAAAGATTGCTTTTTTTTTTGAAAATCTTATGTCTGCTTACTTTTTTATTTACTTTTCAATGATGCATTAATAATAAAAATACGAAAAAAAAAAAAATTACATATGTAAAAAATTGATTTTTAACTTTTTGAACTTAACTTTTAGGTATATTTCATATAATGATTAAAATTAAAACAGGGTGATTTATTCATTTTATTCAACTTACTTTCTCCAAAGATTACCTAAAAAAATCACCAAACCCCAGCCAAGAAAAAAATACATAACCTATAAAACGAAGAAATATTTTTATGTATTAATTTTTCTATCGAAGTGACAATGGTCTTTCCATTTTTATGAAAAAAAAATTTGGCACTTTCTATTTTAGTTATAATTCTATTTTTTAGAAATTAAAAGAAATAAATTAAAAATAATTATGAAATTTCAATATTAATCTAATTCCATTAAAAATAGAATACAATCTACAAATAGAATATATAGATAATATATTAAGTAATGAATCGACTATTAAAATATTTTTTAATATAAAAAAATATATAATTCTCTTATAGTAGAATATAGATTTTTATATCTATTTACTGACTAAACCAATGACTATTCATGATTCCATAATTGAATCAATTGCATACTGATTCCAAATTCGAGGAATGTTATGGTAAAACTTCGTTTGAAACGATGTGGTAGAAAGCAACGTGCGACTTGAAGGACATGATCTTTTGTGGATTCTTATATCCACCATTTTATATAAAATAAAAAAGTGCTTTTGGCTCGACATCCTTTGTTCTGTTCTACTAGAACCCCAATTTTTGGGGTTGGAATTTCAATAGGCCAAGATGGAGCTCGAGTAGAAATTATTGATTCATTTCATAAGGGCAAGAATCTAGGGTTAGTATCAATTAATAAGTTGAAACAGCTTCGTAAGTTTATTTTTGACAAATAAATCAAAAGGATCAAATTGGAACAAGTTTTATATCCATTCAAATAAAAAAAGTAAAATTTATTGGAATTGATAAAAAATTTTCGATAAAAAGTATATCGTGCGGGAATCAACCGTTTGTCTGATTCTTAGATATAAATAAATCAATGAAAAAAGGTATGTTGCTGCCATTTTGAAAACATTAAAGATCAACGAAGTAATGTCTAAACCCAATGATTCACAGCAAAGATAAAAGATTCCGGAACAAGAAAATACCCTTTCAATTGTCTCACCAACTGGATCAATTCAAATCGATTTTGAATGAGACAAAAAAAAAGGGGGTTAGAGACTACTCAATAAATTAAATCAATTAAATGCCAAAAAGTTTTAATTTGAGCTATATAAGAGTTATTCCACTTGAGTTATGAGTAAAAAAGATTTTTTTTCAGGAAATCAAAACAAAAAAGGACTTCATTTCTAGTTTGATTTTGAATTTCGTTTTTCGGACGTATTTGCCATTTGATTTCCATATATGTCTAAGCATAATTTCGAATCATTTTTCTCGAGCCGTACGAGGAGAAAACTTCCTATACGTTTCTAGGGGGGGTATTGTTCATCTAATCTATCCCAATGAGCCGTCTATCGAATCGTTGCAATTGATGTTCGTGCCCAAAGAGAAGGAAGAGATCTTCGAAAAGTGGGGTTTTATGATCCGATAAACAATAAAACTTCTTTAAATGTTCCTGCTATTCTCTATTTCCTTGAAAGGGGTGCTCAACCTACAGGAACTGTTTATGATATTTTAAAGAAGGCCGAGGTTTTTAAGGAACTTCAATTAATGAAATAAAAAAAAAAAATAATCAAGTTTGTTTATTCGATTTATATTTATTTCTATTTTGTGATTGAATAAACTTTTTTTATTTTTATTTTATCGACACTCTTTTTTGTTCATGTAAATTCTTCATGTAGTGCCAATCCAACACAAGTTATTTTC
>JBDNDU010000248.1:22500-25276 GCA_039764185.1 Tamarix austromongolica | reverse complement strand
CCATTGGTTTTTACTTCAATAAAGGAAGCACGGGCCTCTTCAAAAGAAGAACTTTTTTTGTCTTGGTACCAATTCAATACTAAACAAGTCCGAACTAATTGAATACTTGTGTCAGATATTCCCCGAATAGGTTTACCATTTCCATAAAGGATATAATTAACAACTCGAAGTTGTAAATTATCCCGTTCTTGCAACAGATCCTGAGGAAAAAGTGTTGCTAAACTTATACCGTCCATTATTTCATAAGTGACTATGGGTCGAACCAAAACAAAAGACTTTTTCTTTATAGGTGTGATCCGTTGGACATAGATCCAATTTTTAAAATTTTTTGATTCCTTAGAATTTGTTTTTTTCCTTACAGGTGGTATCAAAATGCCACTGTGCCGGGAGATCTTATCTGTTTCTCCAGGAAAATGAATATCTCCAGAAAGGATTTTTAGTTCAATCTTTTTTTTTTTTTTCTCCACTCGGACCAATCCGCCGACCCGACTTCGTGTATTTAAAGTAATTTGTGTATCTACTCCAATGATACTATTATTCCGTACCATTATTGAAGAAGATACGGGCAAGATATGTACTTCCTCGGGAATGAAAAAAAACCGATCGACTTTCATTTGGTATTTTGGTCGAAATTCTTTGACTCCTCGATACTGAATCAAACCTTCTTTTTTTACGATTGAATGCACCTCTACAGTCCCGTATTTAGTAATTCCCGAACTCTTTCTTCGGTATCGAGGATCGTCGAAATAAGCAAGAATACTATTTCTACGGAAAATACCATTTGTGGGTATTTCAATCGAAATATTAGAAAGGGACATGAATTCTTTCTCTCGTTCTTTACTTGATTGAAATGGAATGATGAATCGATTTCTTCGCCTCTTTGCCAATAAATCATAATTCTTGGCAGGATAAATGAGATTACAACAACCAGTACATACGATGCGATTAAGTTCTGAATAATAAAGAATCTTATCCTCTTTTTTACTAGAAAAATCCGAACTCAATAATTTGAGTCTCGCTTGATCATTAGTCACTGAAAAATTAGAAATAGATCTTTGTTCGACAGAAAGAGAATGAGCGTTCGTTTGATCTTGATCCTTGTGGAGCGAAAACGAAGTTACACTGTATCTGTGTGGCCTTCCTGATAATATCCATAAATGACTAGTTTTTGGTAAGAGATGAACATTACCGTACGTAAATTCGGGTGCATGGTACACGTCGGTACTCCAGTGCATTTCTCCCTCTGAATCAGAATAAATATGTTTTTTAACCCTTTCTTTCAAATTCAAAGTGGATGTTCCCGCGCGAATTTCGGCAATAACTTGTTCTGATTCGACATATTGATCATTTTTAACTAAAAGAAAACTTTTTGGTGGAATATTTACACTATGTATAATATCTTCACTCTCAATAGTGACAGCCAAGTCTATGTAACATAGAAAGGCAGGATGTCCATGACGCGTACGTGTGGGATGAACCAAATCTTCATTAAATTTGATTTTTCCATTAGAAGGAGCTCGTACATGTTCTGCAGTACCCCCTGTGAATACTCCACCAGTATGAAAAGTTCTTAATGTTAGTTGAGTACCAGGTTCTCCAATGGATTGTCCCGCAATAATACCTACAGCTTCTCCCAATTCTACCAAGTCACCGTGAGTAGGACTCCGTCCATAACATAATCGACAGATCCAAGATGCACTCCTACAAGTAAAGGGGGTTCGAATCAATATTGGTTGTGCTCTAAAGGTTATGAATCGATTGACCAGCCCAACCCCAAGATCTTGATTTCGAGTGGCAATGCACCTCGAGCCCAGATATATATCGTCTGCTAATACACGACCAATTAATGTTTGGATAAAAATTCGTTCCGGCATCGTCCCGTTTTGAGGACTCACAGAAATACCTCGGATGGTGCCACAATCCGTTCTACGTACAACAATATGTTGAACTACTTCAACAAGTCTACGCGTGAGATATCCAGCATCTGATGTTCGTACTGCAGTATCCACAACTCCTTTGCGGGCTCCGTAGCAAGAAATTATATATTCTGTTAAAGAGAGTCCTTCGCGTAAATTGCTTTGAATAGGTAAATCAATCATTTGGCCTTGTGGATCCGACATTAATCCTCTCATACCTACTAATTGGTGTACCTGCGAAGCATTTCCTCGAGCTCCTGAAAAAGACATCATATAAACTGGATTATAAGGGTCAGTCATCCTAAAATTCGGATTCATTTCTTGTCGCAAATATTCGCTTGTAGCATACCATATTTCAATGGATTGACGTAATTTTTCTACCGCGTGTACATTCCCACAATGATGGTGTTTTTCCAAAATTAAACTTTGTTGTTCAGCATCTTGAACTAGCCATCCTTTAGAAGGTATTGTTAAAAGGTCATCAATTCCTAACGAAATGGATGTAGCGGTGGCTTGCTGGAAACCCAGAGTCTTTACTTGATCCAGGATGTGTGCTGTATATGCCATCCCAAAGTGATCTATTAATCTGCTAATAAGTCGTTTCATGGCAGTTCCATCTATCACTTTATTGTGAAAGACCAAATTGGTCCGTTCTGCCATAAGTACCTCCATATTCTGTTGAGTAGGATTCGACAATGAATGGGGTTGAGTTATTGATTGGAAAACTTCCTTTTCTCGAGCTTAATTCGTGTAGAAATTGAAAAACTATGATCCTAATTGAACTCGAGCAACCCAAATACCACTGGTATCATAAAGTTACTTAGTTTAGGTACGATATGATTGAGTACCATATGAACAGG
>JBDNDU010000248.1:15000-17500 GCA_039764185.1 Tamarix austromongolica | reverse complement strand
ATTGCTCCACTTATAGTTCCTCGAACCACGTTTTCTAAACGAACCAGAGCCAATCCCAATTGATCTTGTAAAAGATCTGCTACCGAACGAATACGTTTATTTTTCAAATGATTCATATCGTCAAGTGTACCCATTCCAAATTTCATTCCAATCAAATGATCTGCAGCTGCCAATATATCTCGCGGTAACAAAAATATATTGTTTTGAGGTATATCAAGGTTCAGCCTCTGGTTTATATTTCGTCGACCAATCCTTCCTAATTCGCATCTTTGTTGAAAGAATTTTTTTTGTAATTCCTTACATAAGGATTCAGAAAATACTGGGTCCCCACCTACACAAGCAAATTGTTGATAAAACTCTAAAATGGCATTTTCTTTTGACCTAATTTTTTTTTTCTCCTTCTCATTTAGAAAAGACAAGAAAATTTCAGGGTAGCAAACATTCTCTAGAATTTCTCTTAGATTTGAACCCATAGCTGATAATAGAACTAGAATAGATATTTTTTGTTTCCTACTAACACGAGCCCATATTCTCGACTTTCTATCAATTTCTAATTCTGATCTTCCTCCCCAATCTGATATTATGGTGCCGGTATAGACTGAAATTCCGTTATGGTCTAATTCTGATCGATAATAAATACCCGGGCTTTGCAGTATTTGATTAATCACAATTCTGTATATTCCATTTACGATAAAAGTTCCCAAGGAATTCATTATAGGAATGTTGCCAATAAAAATTGTTTGCTCTTGCATATACTTACTAGTTTTCCAAATTAATCCCGTGGATACATATAATTCAGAAGAATATGTAAGTGATTCATAGACAGCATCTCTTTCTTTTATCAAAGGTTCTACCAATTGATATGTTTCCACAAATATTTGAAATTCAATTTCTTGATCTGTATCTTCAATTTTTGGAAACTTATAAAGTTCTTCCGTCAAGCCCTGATCAATGAATCGACAAAATCCTTCAAATTGTATCTGATTCAATCCAGGTATTGTAGACATTCCCTCATTTTCATCCGGGAGCATTTGAAATTGATTTCCCATTTATCAAAAAATTTCATTATTGGCTTATTCTTGATCGAATCCTATAGATCGACCTCGCGCCGATGGAATTGAGATTCTGTTTACTGAATTACATAAAATTCTACCCAACCCGATGTATCGACATATATGAAATACGTATGGGGGAATAAAGAAAATTTTCTACTTGAGAGGAAGAGATAAAAAAAATTTATAAAATATTATTGGAAACAGAATTCTGCTGCTTAAATTTATGGTTATGTAATTTTTTTATCGAATATCAGAACAAAAGTGATTCAATTTCTACATTTCTACCATTATTATGATATTATATATTCCGGACACCGGAAAAAGATTCAGGATTTTATCTGTTCGCTGAAATAAAGACAGAATAATGATAAAAAAATAGAGTGAATTTTTAAGCGTTTTGTTCGATTCCTTTGTAAAAAAAATAATTTTCCAATAAATTCGATATTTTTACCTCTTTTCTTGAGTATTCGATTATTACTAGAATTCGTAAAATACGATTGTAAAGAAGTTTGGTTTATTTGGTTTATATTGATTAAACACGTGGCGATACCGTTATCTATATATCCCCATCAATATATCCCTTTCTTCTTTGATTTTGAGTATTAAGGTGAGGACAGCGGGGGCAGTGTTCCATCCAAATTTCGACTTTCTATTCGATCCATTCAATGAAAAAATGAATTACAATATAATTCTTCATAGGTATCATAGATCATATATAGATATTTAATTATTTTATTTAAGTTCTGGTTGCGGAGTTTGCATATAATCATATATGTTGTTATAATTGAAAAAATGTAAAAATTAAGAAAGATTTTTGATTGAAAAGAATCAATACTAATTAGTTATTTATTTGATTTTGTTATGTCATTAGGAAAACAGAATTTTGGATAATCGTTCATGAAATTGTGGTTAAGTAACAATTAAATAGTTAATGGTTCCAATTTATCATGAATTTTTACTTTTGTGACTGAAAGTCCACATTTCATTACTATCAATAGAAATGATAGTAAAAGTTCAGATTTTGTGCATTTTTATTTTTTAGATACTATAAAATGATTTCTTTGAGTATTTTATTTTAGTATAGTCAAGGAATTAAGGAAACCGGTATTCAAGATGCAAGTTGAATAAAATAAAAAAATGAAGTTTAGTAATCGACTACAAAAAAGGAGTAAGGGTTTCATCTATTTTGTATCTTTTGGCGGCATGGCCGAGTGGTAAGGCGGAGGATTGCAAATCCTTTATTCCCCAGTTCAAATCCGGGTGCCGCCTGATCAACAAAAAAACCGAAATCCCTTATCTACTAGGATTCAAGGAAAGGTTTTAGTAATGGAAGGGAATTGAGAAATCTTGATAGCCCCTTCCACTCTATTATATAATCGGAGGGATAATCTTACTAAGTAGTAATTCTTAGTTGTGGAAGGGGGGAGTTTTATCCAAACTCACGA
>JBDNDU010000247.1:22500-25407 GCA_039764185.1 Tamarix austromongolica | reverse complement strand
CCTAAAGGTGGAAGTGATCTTAGAAATCAATCGCGTTCCGGGAAAAGATCTCAATATCGTATTCGTCTAGAAGAAAAACAAAAATTACGTTTTCATTATGGTATTACAGAACGACAATTACTGAAATACGTTTGTATTGCCAGAAAAGCAAAAGGGTCCACAGGTCAAGTTTTACTACAATTACTTGAAATGCGTTTGGATAACATCCTTTTTCGCTTGGGTATGGCTCCGACGATTCCTGGAGCCCGCCAATTAGTTAATCATAGACATATTTTAGTTAATGGTCGTATAGTAGATATACCAAGTTATCGTTGCAAACCCCAAGATCTTATTATGGCGAGGGATGAACAAAAATCAAAAATTCTCGTTCAAAATTATCTTGATGCATCCCCCCGCGAGGAATTGCCAAAACATTTGACTCTTCACCCATTCCCCTATAAAGGATTAGTAAATCAAATAATAGATAGTAAGTGGGTTGGTTTGAAAATAAATGAATTGCTAGTCGTAGAATATTATTCCCGTCAGACTTAAACCTAACTAAAAGAAACTCAAAAAAGTTCGGACAGTTTTGTCCCTTTCACCAAAGTAAGGGGTTTGCTCCGTATTTTTCTCACACTCATGTATCATAAACATAGATCGGTAGAGAGGTTTTTATTCCTTGTCCACTTTTTCCAGTATTTTACATATTCCAGCAATTAGAAATATTAAAATAAAAAAAAGAATTGAACTTTTATAAGTATAATACTTTTTGAAAACTAAAAATGTTATCTCTTGTTTTTTTCTTTTTTTTTTGGTCAAGAATGTTGATGAATGGGGTGAAGGTACGGAAAGAGAGGGATTCGAACCCTCGGTAAACAAAAGCCTACATAGCATTTCCAATGCTACGCCTTTAACCACTCGGCCATCTCTCCTATAACAATGATTATGATCCAGAAACCAAATAAATAGCGAGTAACCCATATTTCATATTCATACTCGATTCTTATTTGGATAGATCAATTTTTTCTAAAAATATTTTGTTTAAGACTCAGGAGATTCAAATCAAAAGGTTTTTCTTTTTTTGTGTTGGAACGGCTCAACTGATGGATGAGTTTCTCTTTTTTATACTTTTGAGTCTATAGCTATAATTAATAGATATCTTTACATCATGATTCTATTGAAACTTCAACTACGATTACATACAAATTTGCAAATTCCTTTCTAGTTTGAAAGTTCTCATCAAAAAATACCTTACTCCATAGATCTATCCAAAATTAATGAATCATTACCGGTATATTACGATTTGATTGTATACTCATTATGTCCACAACATAACATAGATGATTCTATTTACAGCATAGAAAAATTATTTGATTCTTCAGCTTTGATGAGAACGCTTCATTGATATTGGTATACTACTACATTTTTATTTGTATGAATTCAAATCGTATTCAAATAGTTAGTATGAATTCCTGCATAAAGGAGCAATTTTTTATTTGAGTACGAGTAGGCGTAGTAGGCTTTTTTTTTAATGAATCTTTTTTATGCTATTTCGTATTGTACAATTCCTTTGCTTGTGGGATCATTTTTCCACGAGGGTAATGAGAAGAATTATAGAATGGATTGATACCTATGCCTAGATCGAGGATAAATGGAAATTTTATTGATAAGACCTTTTCAATCGTGGCCAATATCTTATTACGAATAATTCCAACAACTTCAGGAGAAAAAGAGGCATTTACCTATTACCGAGATGGTGTGATTTGATTTTTATTATTTTTTTTTTACCCGAGTTTTACGATAAAAATATATCATTCATGATTATCTGATTGGGGATATAAATAAAAATATTATATATAATTATATATTTTTTATATATTATTGAATTCTTGAAAGAAATCCGCGCTTATTGAAGGTGAAGTTTCGAAATTGAACAACTCCTTCTGTCGTGTATCCCCGATTGACGCAGCCTCAGATGCTATGCTTCTATTATTGATTTTAGTATTGAGCGAAAGGTTACACCTATAGGTTCTACTGGGCAATCCTACTCTACTAGTACCAATAGGCGGCATAAGGAAAAAAGCACTACACCTAGGAATCAACAAGACGAAAACTTTGTGAAAAATGACTTACCCTTTTCCTGCCTTATCGGGATTGGGACTAAAAATAATGGTTAGGACAGCAAACATCCATCTCGTTCGTACTTTGGATACCCGTATAACCATCGAAGACTGTTGAAGTGACTAATTCCTGTAAATTCAGGGGCGTGAAGGACAAAGAAATTGTTGGCGTTTCCATTTCTATTTAGTATTAACACGTTTGTTGTTAACAAAAGCTCTCGCGCAAGAAGGTTGGCTAGAGATTTCTTGTAAAAACACTAGCCCCGCTCAGTTCATAATGAGAATAAAAAATCTATTGAATAAAAAAAGATTGAAATATTCGTATTATGCATATTAAGGGAGGAGCCGTATGAGATGAAAATCTCACGTACGGTTCTGGAACGGAGATTCTTTGAATCGAATGACGACCGTAACGGATGTCAGCTCAATCCGAAGGAAATTATGCGGAAGCTTTACAGAATTATTATGAAGCTATGCGACTAGAAATTGATCCCTACGATCGAAGTTATATACTCTATAACATAGGCCTTATCCACACAAGTAATGGAGAACATACGAAAGCTTTAGAATATTATTTTCGGGCACTAGAACGAAACCCCTTTTTACCACAAGCGTTTAACAATATGGCCGTGATCTGTCATTACGTGCGACTATCTCCACTATAGAAATAAAAAAGGAAAGAAAAACCAAATCTCTTAGTAAATACTAAAAATAAAATAGGCTTTCTACATATGCATCGTCTAAAACAACGATTTTTATGAGCTGTAGCAAAGAAATCGACTTCGAAATAGGAAGTGAAGAAATAAGG
>JBDNDU010000247.1:5000-7500 GCA_039764185.1 Tamarix austromongolica | reverse complement strand
ATGGGAACTTATTCCAATTTCGACAAAGAAAAGGAGTAATAAACTCCACCAATTTGAAACACTTGAACCATGATATGAAATGAGTCGATGCGATGTCTAAAAAGTATAAATAAACTTGCAAAAATAATCAAAAATAAATACGCAATATGCGACTCGATTTAGGCAAGATACTCTTATGCATAGTATCTTGTTGAAAATCTACTCGATCTATGTTATTTCCTCTAGCAAGTAAATATCCGCTTAATACCAGACCAACTTTATCTTGGATAAACTAAGAAAAAAAAGGGATTTAAATATCTGTTTTATTTCCTTTTATTGACATTAGTCAAATTCTAGTTCAAACACTTTGCCGAACGATTTATAAAATATAAAAAAAATTGAGACGGTTTGATTCCTCAACTCAACTCAATTAGTAGTACTTCTAGAGTCCACTTCTTCCCCATACTACAAGTGAAAGGGAAAATGTAAAGACTACCATTAAAGCAGCCCAAGCGAGACTTACTATATCCATGTAAATTATGTCCCCTATTTCTATCAATATGAAGTAATTCTTCCATTATTATTCACTAATAATAGTGAAATAAATGGTACAGAGTCAAAAAGGGATTCTAACCCCAGACTATTCATTCTTTTGTTAACCTCATGAAAATATAGAACTAAGATAGATCAATATCTATCACATACCTCGATTTAGTTAGATTGATTTCCCATTGAATCAATTTCGTCTCTCTGAAAAAATACATAGACAGTATATATATATTATATTTCTGTCATAGGGGGCGATGAAAATAAGTTATTTTGACTTTGCACTGTTTCGAGACTATAAAAAATTAAATTCTATTATCCAAACGAATATGGGTCGAATACCTGAGTACTTAGAGACTCTCGTGAGTTTGGATAAAACTCCCCCCTTCCACAACTAAGAATTACTACTTAGTAAGATTATCCCTCCGATTATATAATAGAGTGGAAGGGGCTATCAAGATTTCTCAATTCCCTTCCATTACTAAAACCTTTCCTTGAATCCTAGTAGATAAGGGATTTCGGTTTTTTTGTTGATCAGGCGGCACCCGGATTTGAACTGGGGAATAAAGGATTTGCAATCCTCCGCCTTACCACTCGGCCATGCCGCCAAAAGATACAAAATAGATGAAACCCTTACTCCTTTTTTGTAGTCGATTACTAAACTTCATTTTTTTATTTTATTCAACTTGCATCTTGAATACCGGTTTCCTTAATTCCTTGACTATACTAAAATAAAATACTCAAAGAAATCATTTTATAGTATCTAAAAAATAAAAATGCACAAAATCTGAACTTTTACTATCATTTCTATTGATAGTAATGAAATGTGGACTTTCAGTCACAAAAGTAAAAATTCATGATAAATTGGAACCATTAACTATTTAATTGTTACTTAACCACAATTTCATGAACGATTATCCAAAATTCTGTTTTCCTAATGACATAACAAAATCAAATAAATAACTAATTAGTATTGATTCTTTTCAATCAAAAATCTTTCTTAATTTTTACATTTTTTCAATTATAACAACATATATGATTATATGCAAACTCCGCAACCAGAACTTAAATAAAATAATTAAATATCTATATATGATCTATGATACCTATGAAGAATTATATTGTAATTCATTTTTTCATTGAATGGATCGAATAGAAAGTCGAAATTTGGATGGAACACTGCCCCCGCTGTCCTCACCTTAATACTCAAAATCAAAGAAGAAAGGGATATATTGATGGGGATATATAGATAACGGTATCGCCACGTGTTTAATCAATATAAACCAAATAAACCAAACTTCTTTACAATCGTATTTTACGAATTCTAGTAATAATCGAATACTCAAGAAAAGAGGTAAAAATATCGAATTTATTGGAAAATTATTTTTTTTACAAAGGAATCGAACAAAACGCTTAAAAATTCACTCTATTTTTTTATCATTATTCTGTCTTTATTTCAGCGAACAGATAAAATCCTGAATCTTTTTCCGGTGTCCGGAATATATAATATCATAATAATGGTAGAAATGTAGAAATTGAATCACTTTTGTTCTGATATTCGATAAAAAAATTACATAACCATAAATTTAAGCAGCAGAATTCTGTTTCCAATAATATTTTATAAATTTTTTTTATCTCTTCCTCTCAAGTAGAAAATTTTCTTTATTCCCCCATACGTATTTCATATATGTCGATACATCGGGTTGGGTAGAATTTTATGTAATTCAGTAAACAGAATCTCAATTCCATCGGCGCGAGGTCGATCTATAGGATTCGATCAAGAATAAGCCAATAATGAAATTTTTTGATAAATGGGAAATCAATTTCAAATGCTCCCGGATGAAAATGAGGGAATGTCTACAATACCTGGATTGAATCAGATACAATTTGAAGGATTTTGTCGATTCATTGATCAGGGCTTGACGGAAGAACTTTATAAGTTTCCAAAAATTGAAGATACAGATCAAGAAATTGA
>JBDNDU010000246.1:17500-20000 GCA_039764185.1 Tamarix austromongolica | reverse complement strand
CTTTTTTCTTTTCATTTGAAAAAAAAAAATTATATTATATATAAATATAAATCCAATTTCAATTTTAAATAAAGTAAAAAAGCAAACCGATGTATTGAACGGAGGACAGAAAGAAAAGGATATATTACGATTGAATTATATTTGTTCAATATACTCTTGTCAATATCTATGTTTAAAAAATATAAAATCAAATAGGAAATCTAAGTTAACTAAAAGAAAATAACTTGTGTTGGATTGGCACTACATGAAGAATTTACATGAACAAAAAAGAGTGTCGATAAAATAAAAATAAAAAAAGTTTATTCAATCACAAAATAGAAATAAATATAAATCGAATAAACAAACTTGATTATTTTTTTTTTTTATTTCATTAATTGAAGTTCCTTAAAAACCTCGGCCTTCTTTAAAATATCATAAACAGTTCCTGTAGGTTGAGCACCCCTTTCAAGGAAATAGAGAATAGCAGGAACATTTAAAGAAGTTTTATTGTTTATCGGATCATAAAACCCCACTTTTCGAAGATCTCTTCCTTCTCTTTGGGCACGAACATCAATTGCAACGATTCGATAGACGGCTCATTGGGATAGATTAGATGAACAATACCCCCCCTAGAAACGTATAGGAAGTTTTCTCCTCGTACGGCTCGAGAAAAATGATTCGAAATTATGCTTAGACATATATGGAAATCAAATGGCAAATACGTCCGAAAAACGAAATTCAAAATCAAACTAGAAATGAAGTCCTTTTTTGTTTTGATTTCCTGAAAAAAAATCTTTTTTACTCATAACTCAAGTGGAATAACTCTTATATAGCTCAAATTAAAACTTTTTGGCATTTAATTGATTTAATTTATTGAGTAGTCTCTAACCCCCTTTTTTTTTGTCTCATTCAAAATCGATTTGAATTGATCCAGTTGGTGAGACAATTGAAAGGGTATTTTCTTGTTCCGGAATCTTTTATCTTTGCTGTGAATCATTGGGTTTAGACATTACTTCGTTGATCTTTAATGTTTTCAAAATGGCAGCAACATACCTTTTTTCATTGATTTATTTATATCTAAGAATCAGACAAACGGTTGATTCCCGCACGATATACTTTTTATCGAAAATTTTTTATCAATTCCAATAAATTTTACTTTTTTTATTTGAATGGATATAAAACTTGTTCCAATTTGATCCTTTTGATTTATTTGTCAAAAATAAACTTACGAAGCTGTTTCAACTTATTAATTGATACTAACCCTAGATTCTTGCCCTTATGAAATGAATCAATAATTTCTACTCGAGCTCCATCTTGGCCTATTGAAATTCCAACCCCAAAAATTGGGGTTCTAGTAGAACAGAACAAAGGATGTCGAGCCAAAAGCACTTTTTTATTTTATATAAAATGGTGGATATAAGAATCCACAAAAGATCATGTCCTTCAAGTCGCACGTTGCTTTCTACCACATCGTTTCAAACGAAGTTTTACCATAACATTCCTCGAATTTGGAATCAGTATGCAATTGATTCAATTATGGAATCATGAATAGTCATTGGTTTAGTCAGTAAATAGATATAAAAATCTATATTCTACTATAAGAGAATTATATATTTTTTTATATTAAAAAATATTTTAATAGTCGATTCATTACTTAATATATTATCTATATATTCTATTTGTAGATTGTATTCTATTTTTAATGGAATTAGATTAATATTGAAATTTCATAATTATTTTTAATTTATTTCTTTTAATTTCTAAAAAATAGAATTATAACTAAAATAGAAAGTGCCAAATTTTTTTTTCATAAAAATGGAAAGACCATTGTCACTTCGATAGAAAAATTAATACATAAAAATATTTCTTCGTTTTATAGGTTATGTATTTTTTTCTTGGCTGGGGTTTGGTGATTTTTTTAGGTAATCTTTGGAGAAAGTAAGTTGAATAAAATGAATAAATCACCCTGTTTTAATTTTAATCATTATATGAAATATACCTAAAAGTTAAGTTCAAAAAGTTAAAAATCAATTTTTTACATATGTAATTTTTTTTTTTTTCGTATTTTTATTATTAATGCATCATTGAAAAGTAAATAAAAAAGTAAGCAGACATAAGATTTTCAAAAAAAAAAGCAATCTTTGATTGTGATAAAATCACATATGCTCTGGGACGGAAGGATTCGAACCTCCGAATACCGGGACCAAAACCCGTTGCCTTACCACTTGGCCACGCCCCACTTCTATTCGATACTAATAAACACTAATATTTTTATTGATTGTTCGTCAATTCCCGTCCAAATATCTGTGTCGAATCCGGTTTTTTTATTAGGATTTGGACACATTTAGATATAAAATGAAACTGAATTTATTGATCATTACATCGAATTCAATTAAGATATTGTATGAAAGTATGATTTCTTCAATTCTTCCATTAGAATTGAAGGTTTTTTGATTGAGTAAGTTAAAAAAAAAAGAAGGATTTTTTTCTCTACTTTGCTTTATTCATTTTTTTTCCTTAT
>JBDNDU010000246.1:5000-12500 GCA_039764185.1 Tamarix austromongolica | reverse complement strand
TTCATTTAAAAACTTTCATGATCCCTTCCCGAACCAAACTTGAATCTTTCGATTCATTTGGCTCTCACGCTCATAGAAATTCAAAATGGGATGGTAAATTTCCCATCTCGAGTTTTGAATGTAATGAGCCTATCCTCTCTTCTCTATTAATATTCCAAACAAAATTGAAACAGATCACCCATCCAAGATCAAAAGATTCGGAGGACTCTTCTGACAAAAAAAATATGTAATTGTCAGCAAAGTTGTTTTGGTTTTTCTTAAAATCCAAAAAAGATTTATTACTTTATACACAGGTCATCGATTCAGCATTTGGCATTTAATAAAAAAAAAGTTAAAAATTATTGTATCGACATGAGTGTTCTATATCGAAAAATTTATAACTATCCATTTGATTTAAATTGAAAACTATCTAAGTATTAAGATAGTGGTAGAAAGAGTACCATGCCGGGTCTGGACTTCAAACGGTTTTGCTTTAACCATGTTATGTTAATGGTCCACATCGTTGGTTGATAGAGAATCAAAATAGAGTTACCAACGAATCACGAAATGCTATGGTTCTTATATATGATTTATTAATTGATTCAGAAGTAATTCGCGAGATCCTGCATCTTTCTTTACTAGGTATAACAAAAAAAGGCGCAGCTGGTGTAATCCAACCTCTTCTTGAAATAAACAACTCGCACACACTCCCTTTCCAAAAAAGATTAATACACCAATCACTACGCTTAGATTTATTGGATTTGTTGCTAAAATATCGGTATTAAACCCGAAACTCCCGGCGGATGGCCAGTGACCCAAGGAAACGAAAGAATCGGTTACATTTTTCATATGATCTCCTCATATAGATATACTAAAAAATCGAACAGAATTCTTTGTTGTATTACTTCACTTTTTTCCTATTTCTAAATAGAAAATAAATTTAAAAATCTATGCAATTGAAAAATGAATTTTATTTTTTCAATTGAGATTTCCAATAATAAGAATACTTATTTGATAGAATTAGGCATAGGTACCGGGTTTTCATGTCAATTTCGAAATACCTCCTTTGTTGGAATACTTCCTAAGAGGTTTTCCGTTAGATTAAGAGGGGGAAGGAAGAAAGCGAGTCGGTAACGCTAATTCCTCATCCTTAAATCAGTCCTTCCCATAAGTTATTTTCTCAACGAATAAGTGATTTTAGGAGCGACATGTTGATAGAATGTAATGCGAAAAAGCAAGTGGCAAGTCGAAGGTAATAAACTCAAAAAGACGTATCAAAGTATTTTTCGTATTAAACAAATGGATTTGCAAATAAAAGCGCTAATGCTACAACCAGTCCATAAATTGTTAAAGCTTCCATAAAAGCCAAACTAAGCAATAAAGTACCTCGTATTTTGCCCTCTGCCTCGGGCTGTCTCGCAATACCTTCTACAGCTTGGCCCGCAGCAGTACCTTGACCAACTCCAGGTCCAATAGAAGCAAGCCCTACGGCCAATCCAGCAGCAATAACAGAAGCGGCAGAAACAAGTGGATTCATGATAAGTTCCTCGCAAAAAAAAAATAGTTAATGATACAATCAACCAAATAAATATCAATTATTTTTTAATTATTCCATCACTAAGATTCATCTAGTCGAGGTATCTAATAACTCAAAATAAAAATAGTAAGATTATTGAACCATCAGATCTTCAGAAAAAATTGATCTTTTTGAGTTCCTATTTGTGGGGTCTTTTTGAATCCATACAACTTTCATTTTTCCATTTCCTTATTTCTAAGCGTGCTTTGAATTTTTGGATCTTTTTTTGTCTTGATTTGATCTGTTTATTCATTCAATTCACAGTCATAAAAATAAGGACTTCTATTAGTATCCCTGTCTAAATTAAAAAGAAAGAAAAGATTAGTTCATATATAATTAGTCAATATCGAATATAAAATATACATGTATTTCTTCCATAACGTAAACTAAGTTAACTATTCTATTTTAGATTCACTAGATAGAATCTTTCAGCTACAAGAGTTTACTTATTTATAGCCATTACATATAGCCAGTTTGGGCCCTCTATCCTAATGAATACTTTTTTTTATTATATAAACCGTATTTTTATAGTAATGTTCCCTATATAAATTGCATATCATATATTGCCTTGTCTAAGCGACCCTTTCGAAAACGAATCAATGATGACCCTCCATGGATTCGCCTATATAAGCTGCAGCTAAAGTTGCAAAAATAAGAGCCTGAATACCGCTTGTAAATAATCCAAGGAACATAACGGGTATAGGAACCACTAAAGGTACTAAAGAAACAAGAACAACAACGACTAATTCATCCGCTAATATATTTCCGAAAAGTCGAAAACTCAGCGATAGAGGTTTTGTAAAATCTTCTAAGATGTTAATGGGTAAAAGAATGGGAGTTGGTTGAATATATTTACCAAAATAAGCTAATCCTTTTTTTGTAAGACCCGCATAGAAATATGCCACTGACGTGAGTAAAGCTAAAGCAACAGTAGTATTTATATCATTCGTGGGTGCGGCTAACTCCCCACGAGGTAACTGTATTAATTTCCAAGGTAAAAGAGCCCCTGACCAATTCGAAACAAAAATAAATAGAAACATAGTTCCAATAAACGGAACCCAGGGGCGATATTCTTCTCCAATCTGAGTTTTGCTCACGTCTCGAATAAATTCAAGGACATATTCGAAAAAATTCTGACCGTCTGTCGGAATGGTTTGTGGATTCCGAACAGCTATAATGGCTGAACCTAATAAGATAGCAATTACAACCCAAGAAGTAATAAGTACTTGGCCATGGACTTGGAAACTCCCTATTTGCCAATAGAAATGTTGACCTACTTCCACACCAGATAGTTCGTATAATCCCCTTAGTTTATTGATTGAACATGATAGAACATTCATATTGTCGTCCTCTGACAGAAATATAACTTGAAATGAAATTATTTTGATTCAACCATTTATTTCTCGACTTGTCTACTTGAATCGTAGATTTGTGAAACCAACTAATCGCATAATATACCCAGGTCTTTTTATATCTATATCTTTTTTGAGATTCCGGAATAGAAAAAGATTTGACTATTTTATTACTATTTACTTTACTAGAAAAATATTATTATTCTAGTAAAGTAAATAGTAATTATACTAGTAAAGTAAATAGTAATTATAAGAATTATAGAGTTCACGAAATAATTTTTGATTTTAGTATGAATCAAAGATTTCTTATATAGCTAGAACGTCCCTCACAAATTGCGAATACTAATTTTGTGAGAATTAATCGGATTGAAGCGATAGCGTCATCGTTTGCCGGAATCGAAATATCTGCGAGATCGGGGTCACAATTTGTATCGATTAAACAAATTGTTGGAATTCCCAAAGTAATACATTCTCGAAGGGCTGTATATTCTTCTTGCTGATCCACAATGATTACAATATCAGGTAACCCTGTCATATATTTAATCCCACCCAGATATGTTTGCAAGTGAGATAATTGTCTTTTCAACATGGCTTCATCTCTCTTTGGAAGACGGGCGAGTCTACCCGTCTTTTCTTCCATTCTCAAGTCTCTGAACTTATGAAGTCTCGTTTCGGTAGTGGACCAGTTGGTTAACATACCCCCAAGCCATTTTTTATTAACATAATGACATCGAGCCCGTATTGCAGCCCGTGCTACTGAATCAGCTGCTTTATTTTTTGTCCCAACAATTAAAAATTGTTTTCCTCTATTTGCTGCATCAAAAACTAAATCACAAGCTTCTGATAAAAAACGAGCAGTTCTAGTAAGATTTGTAATATGAATACCTTTACGTTTTGCAGAGATATAAGGCGACATTCTAGGATTCCATTTCCTAGTACCATGACCAAAATGAACTCCCGCTTCCATCATTTCTTCCAAAGTGATGTTCCAATATCTTCTTGTCATTTCTCCCCACACTTCCTCTTTTTTTTATTTCAAAAAAGAGATGAGGTATCTTGAAATAAATAATTGTTCCGACGGAACCTTCTCTTCTACCGCGGATTGATCATTGATACAGATACACAATCCAAGCCTTGAATTTCTTTCTATTCGTTACTATCTTGATTATTTTATTACTCAATTTATAAAAATTAAATGACCATCAAAAATACAGATAATTCAAAGGGTTGAGTCTGTTCTTCCAAATCATTCAATCCCATAAATAATTATTTTGATGTATCATGGAAATTCTTTGAAACACAAGATGTAAATAATTCTCTGTGGTAAAAAAAACGATCTCTTATTTCCCCTTCGAATAGATTCTTCTTTTTTGTTTTGAAAGGAATACTCTTCTGTTTCCTTGAACGGTGTACTAATCTTTTGAATCCCGTACCGACGGGTATCATCCCCCCCAGAACAACGTTTTCTTTTAGACCTTTCAACCAATCGATACGACCTCGGAGAGCAGCTTTTGCTAAAACTCGAGCAGTTTCTTGAAAACTCGCTTCGGATATAAAACTTTGCGTATTTAGAGATGCTCTCGTTATTCCCAATAATAGGGCTCGGTAACATATCGCTTCTTCCAAAGCACGCCCCATTCGTTCTGCCCGCAACAATCCAATGAGTTCGCCGGGTAAAAAAACATTAGACATTCCGTCTTCTGAAACCAATACTTTTGATGTTATTTGACGTACAATAATTTCTATATGCCTATTATGGATTTGCACCCCTTGGGATCGATAAACCTTTTGGATCTTATTAACCAAAGACATACGACTTTGCACTATAGTTAACTCAGCGCCAATCAAGAATCCCCAAGGAATTCCAAGAATTCTTGGTATACGCTCGTTCCAATCATCAATTCTCTTTTCGAGATTCATCGATATTGACTCAAGCGAACGAACTTCTAAAACTTGTTCTACCTTTGGAAGACCTTGCGTTATATCACCAGACCTCGATTTTTCATATATAAATGTAACTAATGTATCTCCTTTATCAAGGATTTCCCCATAATGACCATGAACAGTTGCTCCCGGGGTGGCTAAATAAGGCTTAGCGGATCTTAATACTAAAGAGTCGATTTGAACAATTAGAATTTGACCCGCCTTTAAGCATGGTCCTTTTTTAGCAATACATAAATTTTCACAAATCAATTGTCCAAGACTCATTTTTGGTGATTTCTCTTCACAATAATTATTAGTAAAACAATACCAATTCAATGCGAATGGATTGAAAATTATGTTACTGCATGGATCGGGATTATAAATTGTTCCACTTTCGTCGATTAAATAATATTGAAGTACTTGAAAAATTTGTTTTAAATTGTCAAGTTGCAAATGGTTAGTTAAAAAAATCTGATTATGAGTTATTAAATGGTAAAATGAATCATAATTCCTAATGGAAAGGGCTGTTCCTAAAGGACCCGACGAATTCCTAATTGGAATTAGGGGATTTTTTTTACTTGACTCTTTGTGATATTTTACACTCTTGAATGGACCCATTCGAAAACAATTAGACGATGACAAAATCATGAAAGATTGGCATTCCTTATTTCTAGTCACCAACGTACGAACAGTTCCTTGATTTTGGCTAAATGATTTTTGAAGTCTTGTTTTTGAATAAATGGAATAAAACGGATTTATATTGGTACGATCTGATCCATTATCATAAATTAATCTGGAACCTGACGGATCATTCCTTTTTCCAGTATATGAAATAGTGGATTTCACTAAATCGATTCTTAGGAAATCTCGAATTATACCATTGGTTTTTACTTCAATAAAGGAAGCACGGGCCTCTTCAAAAGAAGAACTTTTTTTGTCTTGGTACCAATTCAATACTAAACAAGTCCGAACTAATTGAATACTTGTGTCAGATATTCCCCGAATAGGTTTACCATTTCCATAAAGGATATAATTAACAACTCGAAGTTGTAAATTATCCCGTTCTTGCAACAGATCCTGAGGAAAAAGTGTTGCTAAACTTATACCGTCCATTATTTCATAAGTGACTATGGGTCGAACCAAAACAAAAGACTTTTTCTTTATAGGTGTGATCCGTTGGACATAGATCCAATTTTTAAAATTTTTTGATTCCTTAGAATTTGTTTTTTTCCTTACAGGTGGTATCAAAATGCCACTGTGCCGGGAGATCTTATCTGTTTCTCCAGGAAAATGAATATCTCCAGAAAGGATTTTTAGTTCAATCTTTTTTTTTTTTTTCTCCACTCGGACCAATCCGCCGACCCGACTTCGTGTATTTAAAGTAATTTGTGTATCTACTCCAATGATACTATTATTCCGTACCATTATTGAAGAAGATACGGGCAAGATATGTACTTCCTCGGGAATGAAAAAAAACCGATCGACTTTCATTTGGTATTTTGGTCGAAATTCTTTGACTCCTCGATACTGAATCAAACCTTCTTTTTTTACGATTGAATGCACCTCTACAGTCCCGTATTTAGTAATTCCCGAACTCTTTCTTCGGTATCGAGGATCGTCGAAATAAGCAAGAATACTATTTCTACGGAAAATACCATTTGTGGGTATTTCAATCGAAATATTAGAAAGGGACATGAATTCTTTCTCTCGTTCTTTACTTGATTGAAATGGAATGATGAATCGATTTCTTCGCCTCTTTGCCAATAAATCATAATTCTTGGCAGGATAAATGAGATTACAACAACCAGTACATACGATGCGATTAAGTTCTGAATAATAAAGAATCTTATCCTCTTTTTTACTAGAAAAATCCGAACTCAATAATTTGAGTCTCGCTTGATCATTAGTCACTGAAAAATTAGAAATAGATCTTTGTTCGACAGAAAGAGAATGAGCGTTCGTTTGATCTTGATCCTTGTGGAGCGAAAACGAAGTTACACTGTATCTGTGTGGCCTTCCTGATAATATCCATAAATGACTAGTTTTTGGTAAGAGATGAACATTACCGTACGTAAATTCGGGTGCATGGTACACGTCGGTACTCCAGTGCATTTCTCCCTCTGAATCAGAATAAATATGTTTTTTAACCCTTTCTTTCAAATTCAAAGTGGATGTTCCCGCGCGAATTTCGGCAATAACTTGTTCTGATTCGACATATTGATCATTTTTAACTAAAAGAAAACTTTTTGGTGGAATATTTACACTATGTATAATATCTTCACTCTCAATAGTGACAGCCAAGTCTATGTAACATAGAAAGGCAGGATGTCCATGACGCGTACGTGTGGGATGAACCAAATCTTCATTAAATTTGATTTTTCCATTAGAAGGAGCTCGTACATGTTCTGCAGTACCCCCTGTGAATACTCCACCAGTATGAAAAGTTCTTAATGTTAGTTGAGTACCAGGTTCTCCAATGGATTGTCCCGCAATAATACCTACAGCTTCTCCCAATTCTACCAAGTCACCGTGAGTAGGACTCCGTCCATAACATAATCGACAGATCCAAGATGCACTCCTACAAGTAAAGGGGGTTCGAATCAATATTGGTTGTGCTCTAAAGGTTATGAATCGATTGACCAGCCCAACCCCAAGATCTTGATTTCGAGT
>JBDNDU010000244.1:0-26038 GCA_039764185.1 Tamarix austromongolica | reverse complement strand
CCACCAAAATTGCAACTAAAGTTATATAAAGTGGAATTTATTAGCCTACATTATTTAATGATGCTTATGATTTTGCTAAGTCCTATGGAAGGGTTAGCAATGTTTCTCAAAAATAAGAAATGCGCCTTGCAAATATTTTAGCAGTTGAATTATTTGATGTGTAGGGTATTAACTTTATGAGACCATTTCCTAAATCTATGCATAATGAATACACCCTTATGATGGTCAATTTGTCTAAATGGGTAGAGGCTATTGCAATCCCTACTAACGATGCAGAATTTGTTACCAAATTCTTAAAAAAAGAATATCCTCATAAGATTTGGAATGCTAAGGACTACTATTAGTGACAAGGGATCTCATTTTTGTAATAGAGCTATTAGTGCTTTCTTGGATAAGTATGGAGTTATACATAAGGTTACAAATACATAGAATCCCTAGAGTAGTGGGCAAGTAGAAGTTTCAAATTGAGAAATTAAGAAGATATTGCAAAATAATAATAATTAATGATTCTAGAAAAGATTGGTCTTTAAATTTAGATAATACACTTTAGTTATATAGGATTGCTTTTAAAATCCCTAGAGGAATGTCTCCCTATAAGCTTATTTTCGAAAAATATTGTCATCTTCCCATAGAAGTTGAGCATAAATATTTTTTGTCCACTCATTTTCTTAACATGAAATGCAAGCTACAAGTGAAAGGAGGATCCTATAATTAAATGAGCTCGATGAATTTTGTTTAAGTGCATATGAAAATGCTCAAATTTGCAAGGAACACACAAAGAGAATGCATGATCAAATAATTGTGAAAAGAGAGTTTGAAAATGAGAAAAAAATTAGTCCTTTTATAATTTTTCTTGCAATTACCTAATAATATGTGTTCGCATTGGTTTGGACCGTTCATAGTGACACAAGTTTTCTCCTCTAAAGTTGTAGAGATTAGTTGTCCATAAAAGGGAACATTTAAGGTAAATGGACAACAATTGAAATTCTATAAAGACAAAGAGATTGATAGCCTCAAAATCATCATATGCTTAAAGAATCCTAAGTGAATAGATCTAGAGTCAAGCTAATTAATATAAATAAGAAAATTTAGGGAGGAAACCTATGTAACACCCCCAAAGTTCACTACTAAAAAATTTCGTTTTATTAAAAGAAATAGCAAAAGCAAAATAACAAAACTGTAAAAATCGGGGATATTACCGCCACACTTAGACCAGACCGGTTCACTCCTACCGTTCCAATACCAAGTGCTAAGGCTAAAAGAATGAAATACAGTTTGCTAGAAAATCAAACCATATTGAAATCAAAGTAGCAAAATAAACAATTTACAAGAATATGATCGACCAATGGTGGTTAAAAGGACAAATATTACATTTAAACTAGGAATTAGAAGAGAAAGAGTGAAACCTTAAAAGTCTGGATAATCCTTATGCTCTTTCCCTTTGCCCACTTGAATAACACCTGCAATGGACCTACAATAGACACTACCCATTGAATAGGCTGGGGCACCACGAATAGAACCCTTCAGGACTATGGTACTGAGTAACCCTTTAAACCACACTTAAAAGCAGGCCCACAATGTAACACGTGATGCAAAACTATATACCCGTATAATAAGAGATGCACACACAACGTCCACATACTTAGTAAGTCCATCACATATTAATAGGTCATAATGTGAAATCAATACTTTTAGGCCTTAAGCCAATAATCAATTATTATTAAATCATCTCTTGAGTTCTATCCATGTGAGTGTGGTAACTCTAATATTATAGTCAGTGGACCAGAAACATACAGGGGAGAATGCTCCTGACCACTATTATTCACCGGTGGATCGGTCTCCAGAGTAGAAGGCCTCTGGCCACTATTATTCACCGATGAACTAGTCTGGCCCCGAATCACATGGTGTTCCATTATAATTGATTAGTATTTTCTATGATTTATTTACATCCAAGATTGGATTTATTGAGCTTGGGACCCCCACTATTATAGCTGGTGAATCGGAATACATATATACATCTTCCACAAAAAGTGGTCACGAAAAACACAAAAATCAGATACTTATTCACTTTCAATTGTTTAAGATATCATTAGGTACTTCTTATTCATAAAATTATCCAATATAACTTAGTGGAATCATTAAGGCCATTAGTATCTCATCCAATTCTAATTTAGGGTTCGTTCTTGTGATACTTACTGATTGTAAAATACCATTATCTTGCTATTCCATGTTATTTGAGTCTTATTATGAAACTCCTTGATCCCATTGACATATTAGATACGCATTGCTGATTTACCCCTTTTATCTCTACAAAATTACCGAATTATCCTTGCTTGTATAATTATTAAATCATCCATTTTTTACTTTTCATTTTACCATATTACCCTCCATGTTGCATAATTACCAAATTATCCTTGTTCGGGTTAGATTACCGAGTTATCTTCCACACTTATTAAATCGCCAATCACCCTTCATACTTATTACACTTGTCAGATATCCCATTTGGTTGGTTAGATTACCAAATTGTCCTTCTCCATTATTGTAATTACCAAACTGCCATTTAGTTGTTTAAATTACCAAATTGCCTTTCTCCATTATCATAATTACCAAATTTCCCTTCCATAATTATAATTACCAATTGATCATTTTGTTGGTTAAATTACCAAATTGCCCTTCGCCATTATTATAACTACCAAATTACCCTTTTGTCGGTTAAATTACCAAATTGCCCTTCTCCATTATCATAATTACCAAATTGCCCTTCTATTATTATAATTACCAATTTATCCTTCCTTTACACCAAATTACCATTTTACCATTCCACTTTATTAAATTAACATTTTACCCTTCCTTTACATCAAATTACCATTTTACCCTTCTACTTTATTAAATTATTGTTTTACCATTCCTTTACACTTTTTTTTATAGTTCGGTTAAGGGAACCACCCACACGGAAACAAACAAGAAAATAAGAAAACAAGAACAAAACAGTGACAAAGGACCAACATGGTGACACCCTAATGAGCCAATCACAAGAAGGCTTGGACATTGTTGACCACTTCCTCAATTCTGTATGGAAAATTCTTCTTTTGAACCTTGATCCAGAACCCGATTCTAGATTTGATGACCATAAGCATCCACCTAACACAGATGTTTTGATTATCAAAAACTATCTTGTTCCTGAACTCCCATATAGTTCCCATAATTGCATAAAAGGCCGCTCTCCATATTTCCCCCTTCAAACCTCTTCTTCTTTCCCCCAGCCAAGCATTAGCGGTATCCCAGACCGACCTTGGCATCACCCATGTGCATCCAATCCACTCACAGATCTCATACCATACTTTCCCCGCCACGTTGCAATGTAGAAAAACATGATCGACCGATTCCTGTTCTGAGTTACAGAAAGGGCACCCCGACTCCCTACTGTCCATAATTTGAAGCCTAACCAACATGTCTCTTGTGTAGAGTCTATTCTAGACGGTAAACCACGAGATCAATTCAATCCTTGGTGGTGCTATACCTCTCCAAATAAAGCTGGGTGACCTATTGCTCCAACTATCCCCATAAGTTCTCTGATACGTGGCAGAACAGAAAGACCTCACCGAATATCCCCCTGTTTTGTCAAAATCCCACCTAATCATATCCTCTTTGTCACGGCTCAGACCAACTTGTTTTATCGTACACTCCAATAGATCCACCTGATTCTGTTCCCATGTAAACAACCTCCTCCTCCATGGCAAGTGCCAGCTCCACTGAGCTCCGTCCCACTCCCCCATTTCAGCCACCTTTCCTCCTTGTTGGCCGGATATCAAGAACAACCTCGGAAATAGATTCCTTAACAGTCCCTGCCCTGTCCAATTATCATGCCAAAATCTAACACTTATTCCGTTACCAATTGCGACCTTGAAACCTGAGCTAAGAATAGGATCCGCTCGCCCAGCCTTCACAATTTCCACCCACGGTGACCACCCATGATTATGTCCCTGCGTCTCTAGCTGTCCAAAGTGATCCCCCGGATATATCGATGAGATGATCCTCTTCCATGACATGCCCTCAACTGTATAGAACCTCCACCACCATTTGAATAACAAAGCATTATTCCTCATGACAAGATCCCCCACACCCAATCCACCTAAATCTTTAGGACGCTGAATGATACTCCATCTGACTAAAGGCAAACACTTTCTGTTTCCATTACTGCTCCAAAAAAAGTTCCTCTGGATGCTAATGATTTCCTTCACTACCCCTTTTGGAATTCTGAATATGCTCATGTAGTACATCAGAAGACTGTTCAGGACACTTTTGATCAGAACTAACCTCCCTGCCCTTGATAAGAACTTTCTGTGTATTCGCTCCCAACGGCAACCCCAGGTAACTAATAGGAAGAGAACTGATCTTACAGTTCATAATCGCTGCCTCCTCCTTCTGGAACTGATCATCCACACCAAGACCAATGAGCTCGGACTTAGAAAAATTCACACTTAGCCCTGACAATAAAAAGACGCAATCAAGCAACCTTCGCCAATTTCTAATATTATCCAGGTTTGGGGCACAGAAAATCATAGTGTCATCTGCGAACTGAAGATGTGTCACCTCACACTTATCTCTCCCCACTTCTACACCCTGGATTAACTCGTTATCCATAGCCCTTTTGACCATCTGGCTAAAAGCCTCGACCGCCAACACAAACAAAAATGGGGAAATAGGGTCCCCTTGCCTCAGGCTCCTTCCCATCCTAAAAGGCTTTGATGGGGAACCATTAACAATGATCGAGATACTCGCTGTTGAGATACATTCCTTTATCCATTCTCTGAAAATACTCCCGAATCCCATAATACTCAGAATATAATCCACGAAATCCCATTTGATACTATCATATGCCTTCTGGAAGTCAAGCTTTATCATCACCCCTTTCGACCCCTTCCTTTTTTACACCACTGCACAACCTCATTAGCAATCAACGCGCCATCCAGAATGCTTCTTCCTTGTATGAACGCGCCATCTAGGAGGTTACCAATGCGCCATCAACCACCTGTTTCAGCTTAGAAGCCAGAATCTTCGATATCACTTTGTAGATACAACCAACTAGGCTAATAGGTCTGAACTGACTAACCTCTTCGGCCTTATCCACTTTGGGGATGAGAGTGATCAAAGTGGTATTAAAGATAGGCGGTAACCTCCTAGATCAAAAGAACTCAAGGACAGACTCTGTGAACTCCTCCCCTATTACATCCCACATCTTTCGAATGAACCCCATATGGTACCCATCGTACCCAGGTGCTTTAAGGGGCTCACAGGACCACACCGCTATCCGCACCTCCTCCCCTGTGGGTACTCTGTCCAACTCCAAACTCTGCTCCTTTGACATCCTATGGAAGCCATCGACAGAGATAGACACATCCGGAAGGTCCTATTTAGCAAACAGATCCTTATAAAAAGCTGAAATTACCTCCTTAATTTTTGCCGGCTGTACAACCTCCTTTCCCTGGTCCACTAGCCTGGTAATGATAGCTTTCTTCTTTCTGACAGCTGCAATAGTGTGAAAGAACCTGGTGTTTTAGTCTCTATCTTTAAAACCCCTCACTCTGGATACCTGTGCCCAGTACGCTTCTTTCCTCTTATGCCATTTCCACAGCTGCGTCTTCAAGGCCACAGCTCTAGCGAGTATCACCTCGTTGGATCTACTAGCATTGCCATAGCCATCTATCTTCTCCAGTTCAAATTCAAGAAGCGCAATATTCGCTTCTATATCCCCAAACACTTCCTTATTCCACTTTCTAAGAAAAACCTTCATCTCCTTTAATCTATTCTGGCAAGAGACTCCCCCAAGCTTATCCCAACACTCAGCTACAAAAATACGAAACTGTGGGTGAGAAAACTACATATCCCAAGACCTGAATGACCTTGGTCCAACCCTATCCCCTTTAACACTGAGCCAGATAGGGTTGAGATCCGATAAGGATCGCGCGAGCCCACTACAAACAAGGTCTGGGAACATCGACATCCAACCGGGGGTGATAAAAAACCAATCCAGAAGACTAGAAGATCCAGCCTTATGCCAAGAGAGCTTCATATTATCCGGAGTAAACTCGATGAGGCCCATCTTATCAATCCACTCATTAAAAGAGGCCATGCTTCCACTGTCCATCCATCCCCTACTTCTTTCTTCTTGTCTTCTAACTTCATTGAAGTCCCCCATCACCATGAGCGGAATCTTGTACTGATGTAAAACACCCCATAACTCTTCCAATAACTCCTTTCTTGATCTCGACTCTGAGGATCCATAAAGAAGCACCACTACACACTCCACCGACAGGGGGCAAGTCGTCCTTCAACCAAAATCCACCTACTTCCAGCCTTTGACCCTTGCATCGTGAAGTGCTGTGTATCCCACCCAATAATCAACCCCCCACTTCTACCTTGGGCCGGTGAATCCCTCCATTCAATCAACCCACTTCTCCATATCTTGTTCTTCCACGAGTCCGACACCCACCTATGTTTGGTCTCAACAAAACCACAAATCCATGGCTTTTCCTTTGAAATCAAACTTTGTAAACTAGACACTTTTCCTGGAGCACCAATACCCCTCACATTCCAACTGATAAAAATCATCAATTCCAACACCACCATCGCACACCCAAACCAACTAAACGCCATTCTCTTATTTTTTCCTCGCGATCCTTTGACTTCTTCTTATCTCAACCAACTTCTCAACACACTCCATCTCCTTATTTGCTTTTAAACCTAATACCTTACCCATTTCCCATGTTGCAACGGCCTCCATCTCCTCTCCATTCCTCACGAAGCTCCCATTCACCATTCGACCATTTGAGCCCAAAATATCCCTCCTATCTCCCCGAAATAATGGCCCAACAACATCTTCAAAACCAGGAGGCAACTCATCCAAGCTGCCGTGAGCTTCACTCTCCCCCTCTTTCTCACTTGTAGCTCCTCCACTTCCGGATCCCCAAACCTCCCTCGAAAATTTCTGTGTCATGAGTCTCCTCTCACCATTTAAATCATGGCTAACGCGTGCTGTGACAGTGTTGGACATGCTGGATTGCATTCTGCCGCATGAACTTCCCCCGCCCGAACGTGCGTTGCCAGCTCCTGCTCATCGGTCCAATTCCCAAGTCTCTCCTCTCCTCCCGTTCGATGCATGTCCTGCACCATCTGTTCCTCTCCCACATACCTTGCATCTCCTGTAATGGTGCACACTGCCACTGCGACCCCTTCTCCTGCCTCTGCCACTTCTAACTTTGAGAATTGTGTGTGCATGCTTCTCCTGCTAGACTCTTGGCCATCCCCAAAGCTTTTCTTGATTCCTGCACCACTGCCCGACCGTCCCTCCTCCTCCCCGGACGATAGCTCCATTGGCTGGTCCACCAACTTGTCCGCCTTACACTGCTGCTATGGGTTGTAGTCCCGACCGATCTTCGCCGCAACCACCAGCACTTCCTTCCCCTCTATTCTCAGTGTCACCTTCTCCCGTATCTCTTCTAGCTGCGTCGTGTCAACCAACACTCTTTTGGCCTCCATCGAATTCCCATAATCCCTATCGTCTTCCCAGCACACCCACCTTCCCCATGGGTGAGCTATTCTCCTTAATACCTCTTCCTTCCATGCAACCATCGACAATCCCCTAATTTCAACCCAAGTCCTTCGAATCCTACAGTGATCCTCCATTCTCCATTTCCTCACCGTCTGGAACTCATCGAACAATAAACTTTCTTTGACCATAGCTTGCTGGCACTCTTCTGGTGTTTCGAAGGTCAGGAGGAACTTATATCTCCCGAGATCTCTAACCCTGCACACTGATCTCTAGTTAGCTAGCACCCTAGGTATGACGATATCAGGGCGCCTTGGCTGTGAGGACTCCACAACAACGCTTCTCTCAAGCCACTCCACCTCCTGTTCGTGCACCTGCAGATTAATCACCCTACTATCCTCTACTTCGTTCATCTCCACCAACGTCTTCCTTTCCTCAACTGCCTGTCCTACGGTGACTACTGCATAGGATCTGCTGTCTCTAATCGCTGGTTTCCACTGCCACGTTCCCCCAGTGTTCTTCTTTCTCCCCTCCTGACTCCCAGCCTTCGGAATACCCCCTTCCCAAAGCTTGCCAATTTAACGTGCAGTTTGATCCCATGCAGAAGGATACTATCAAATCTTCTCACCGCCTCCATCGCTTCGCCTGCTGTTCTGTACTGAACAAAGCCAAAATGAAGATTGGAGAGTTTTCTTACCTTCCGGCTAATGAACACATCCGCAACTCTTCCAGCCTCCTCGAACATCTCATGGACTTCCTTGTTGGCTATTCCCCTTCCTATGTTGTCAACGAAAATTGAAACATAATGCGTCGGATAAGAGCCGGTTGGATTTTCACGGTTACCTTTCCTCCAGTTAACAACTGAGTCGTTGGACTGGAGAGGGAAAGGCTGGGATTTGTGGTGGTACAAAGTTTCATGTGGTCGATTTCTGTGGTTCCGATGCATGGTAAGGGAGAATAGGATAATAAAAGTTTTAATGTTGACCGACCATTCCTTTACACTAACTTACCAATTTACCCTTCTACTTTGTTAAATTACCATATTACCCTTTTACTTACAAAATTACCATTTTGCCCCTTACTTCCAAAATCACCATATTATCCTTTCCATTATATTTAATCCACCAAAATACTTTTTCACATCCAAAATTTACCAAGTTATCAACCCTCCATGCAAAATTACTAAAATGCCCTTCTTACTTGTCCATTTACCATTTTTTCCTTTTTACTCTTACAATTTACCATTTTGCCCTTATTACACCAATTTTATTAAAACGCTCTCACTACATAAAATATCAATATTAATGCTCCATTCTCATCATCCAACTCCACCAACTATTATTATTCAACATAATCCTCATTAGCACCCACATATATTAGGCCATATTCTTACATAAGACATATTACTAAAATGCCCTAGGGCTCATAATAACAATATTTATACATTAATGGTCACAATAACATAGCATATCATGGATAAGTACTTAAACTTTTTATCAACAACAAGTTTCTTCCTTAAGCATTATTTCTATATATGGCACATAAACTACCATGCTTTCCTTTTTATCAATCAATATAAGCAACTACATACCTTATACTAAACAACATATATCATGCATAAAAACATTTAAAAAACCCTAATGTGCTAACATACGTTTAAGTGAGGTTTAACGATTACCTTATTTTCCACAAAAATCAAACATTACCGGTATCCTGGTTAAAGATTCAAGCTTTGATTAGCAAAATCATTAGCTAAAAATAATATCAATAATTATCATATTAGAAATAGGAAAAACTAAAAAGCATAAAATTTTATCAAAACTTAATAAATGATATAATTTATTTAACCATTATTATACCTTAAACTTATTAGCCAAATAACCTAGGAAGGTAGCAAACTCATGCTGCTCATGCAGCGTGAGCTGCATGCAAGCACAAGGAAGGAGGGGGATGAAGAGGGTGGAAGAAAGGAAGGGGGTTGTTTTTGGGTTAGAGTTTTGGGGCTAGGAAAGAGGGTAGGTGGGGGAGAGTTAGGGAAACGGATGGGTGCAAGGGTGGAGTGGGGGTGTAGGTGGTGGTTGGGGATGGATGATTGGTGGCTAAGGGTGGTGGAGGCAACGGTAGCAGGGCGGTGGAGGGGGTTCCAAGAGTGGCGAAGGCTGAGAAGGAAGGAAAATAGAGGAGGAAAAGGAGAGGACCAATGGAGGTAGAGGGTGGTAGGGGAGGTTGTAGGGAGTGGGTTGGTGGCTCGGGAGGCGGAGGGGCGGTAACGGACAGAGGGGCTATAGGGGTGGCATGGAGGTGTAGGGTGGGAGTAAGAGGTGGATATAGGCGGTGCAAGTGGTTATTGTGGTGGTGGCATCGAAAGAATGAGGAGGTGGAAGTAAAACAAGGGAAGGGGATAAAGGAGAAGAAATGGAGGGAAAGAGAGGTCAAGAGAGGGAAGGAGGGCTCGAAATGGGGTAGGAAATAGGCTGGTGAGGAGAAGAAAAAGGAAAGGGAGAAGAGGGGAGTAGGTATGGCATGCCGGGGCAGTTACAAGTGGCAGGTGGTTGTCGGGGTTGTAGGGAGAGGGAAGGGGAAGAAGGGAAAGAAGGAGGCATGCGGCTTGGGGGTATAGGGTTGGTTGGGTCCAAAAAGGGGAAGAAAAGGACTGGGGGAGAGAGAGGGAGAGGAGGGATAGTTGCAGTGGTGGCAGGATGCGTGTAGGAGGGGCGGCATAGCGTGCTCGGGGTGGTTGGGGATGATGGAAGAAGAAAGGAAGAAGAAGAAAATAAGGAGCAAGCCGACATGGCAAGGGATAAGAGAAGAATTGGCCGACCCGGTCTAGGGGGAAGGAAAAAAAGAAAAGTAAGGGGGTTGGGCTTTGTCTTGTGGGAGAGGAAAAGGGAAGGGAAGAAATGAGCCAGTGGCCCAAGCACGAGGGGGGTGAGCAAGCCACGACCTAGTGGCCCGAAGAAAAGAAAAAGGAAAATGAAGGAAAGGAGAAAAAGGAGAAAAAAGAGAAACAAAAGGAAAAAAGGAGAAAGGAAAATGGGGAAAAATAAGAAAAATAAATAATGGAATAATAGAATGTAATATTTTTGATAGATAAATAAATTTAATAATTTAATTTAATTTAATAATTTTAATATATGGGTTTAAAAAGGTTAATTTTAGAAAAATTTTGGTTTGAAAATTTATTTAAATAAAATGAGTATGATAAAATAACAAAATATTTATTTTAATTTATTAAATATTCATATCCAATTTTATATACTCAAAAATCAATAAAATAATTAGATTAAATAAATTTAAAAGCCAATTTATCCTAAATAAAAGCTATTTATTAAATTATAGGTTTTTTAAATATTGGGGGATTACAACCTAAGTATGTGTTTAATTCAATTTATGTTCAAATATTTCTTTAGATTTTGTTTTGATTTACTAGGCGTTTTGATATTTTTTCTTTGATTTACAATTCATAGAAACTTAAAATGGTTATAAAGGAAGTGTAGGGCATAAGGACATATAAATTTTGAATATGAGAGGTAACACAAATAGAGAGCTTGTGAGGTAGCGTATAAAGGGGATGTGTTTCATAGCATTGTCATGGTAGCCTAGAAACATGAACTTCTTCCTTGGTATTTTTATAGTATTTTTTTTATCACCTTTCATGTACCTTCTATATACTCTCACATATACTACATTGGACCTTTCATACTCTGTATGGATTGATTGTCCATTAAGGAAAATTTTCATGATAAGTGGGGGATTTTTGTTTCATTTTTGTGCTTCATTGATTTACTATATGTTTATTTATTTTTAGTGTTTTATATTATTTCTATTTAGTTGATTTTTTAAAAATTTTCAGTCTTAGTAACCCTTTGACATTGGCCATGATGAATATATCTTTTAAATCATGCTAAAAGAGGATAAAAAAACTTAATTAATGTCAAGTGGAGATTTTTGTGTTAATTTTGATGTAGAGAACACATATTTATGTAATTGTATGCGAATGGAGTGAGAACATGTAAGCTTTTATAACCAACAACATGGTATTGAGATATTATAACCATAGTGAACTTTTAAACCATATAATCCTTCTTTTCTGACCAATTTACATAAAATAATCTATATTTTATTAGCTTCATTTTTCTTTGTAAACTTCATATGCACTTGTTTTTTTCGATCAAATTATGTGCCGAAGCTCTTTTAATAGACTATAGAGATTAATAGAACTTGTTGATGTGCTAATGAAAGATTTTAAGTCAAAACTGTTGTAATTAATAAAGGCACCTTAGGATTGACCACAACATAACTAGATAGCTTTCTACCCTAATTTTTTGTGTGTGTACGCGAGCTATACACCCCTTAGTTAACCCCTTTGAAAATTTTACATTCACATTTATTTCTTCATCACCCAAATTTTTCCTAACCAAATCTAAACATCTCTCTACCCTTTTTCTAAAAAATAATAGAAATTTTTATAAGACTTACACATGTGATTCAAGGTTGTATGTGAAGAAAGTGTTAAAGAGCACCCAAAATAATAATCATGGGGGAGGTAAAAAAATGAAAAGAAAAAAGATATGAAAAAAATAAGAGAAAAATTATCTTATCTCCTTTCTTTTATTTTGAAGAAAAGTGCTGAAAATGATGTGGAGGCTCAACATGAAGATATTTGGCCTATGTGGTGCAATGTTATGGAATGTGAAGACACCTTGATAGTTAGAATCTTTAAGAAGAGTCTCTATATCAACATGGTTCTACTAGGTTTTACGATATTTTGCTAATTCCATAGTTCCCTTTTCTTCATTAAACCCTTAAACCTATCCTCGTTACAAACCTTATGAAGTCCTATTTAAATCTTGATATGGGCAAATTAGATTTGTTAGAGATATGTCATATATCAAGCATATGGTTTGTTCAAATTTGCAGGTATTTGATATTTTTCATGAGGTTTTTATGCACAAAATATGAGCCTTCTTTATTGATATATGTGAGTTACTTGTTATTTTCACCATCTTATCTCACATACTTGAGTGTTTTTATACATATGTTGTAACAAACCTAAAATTTACTACTGAAAAATTTCATTTAAGCAGTATAACATTCAAACATAAGAATAATGCTACCACTGTAATTGGTATAAGTCTGGCCATAGACCATCCTTATACCAACTATAAGGCAAAGGTGACATAGAACACAAACCATGATAAATGTAGCACAAGTGCAATCCACATCATAAATAACAGTTAGGTGTTCATTTTGAAAGTAACGCCAAATTACATAAATAAATGTTCAGATGAAAATTAACAAGAAGAAAATCGGTTAAAAACTACAACTAGCTAATACACTCTTTGGTCCCCGATCCCAGTCACAATAACATAATTTCACCCCATAATAAGTGGGTCCTCATTTACCAGCCTAGACTCAAAAGGGGTCTCTGCTCATGGGAATGAGCAACACCCATAATAAGGGTGATCAGTACAATATATACTAACTAAGGTAACAATATAGTCAATAAGGTCACATAAATTAATAACACCAAAATAAGAGATGACACATGCATAAGTTCATCATACCTAATCTATTTAATACATTTTAGACATATGGTATTAGTACAATGGTAATCATCTCTTGATGTTGTTCACGTTAGGTTTTGGGACCCCATAATTCTTAGATGGTGGAATGGTAAACATTTAAACTTCTAGGGTAGGATGCTCTTGGCCACTATTCTCGCTGGTGGATTGGTAATTAGAGTACAACCCTAGGACAAAATGCTCCTAACCACTATTCTCACTAGTGGACTGGTAATCAAGGTATAACATGTCCTAAACCATGTGGTATTCAACTGTAAGTAATTAGTATCTTATCATGGGTTATGATCATCTAATGGGTTGGTTTAATTGAGTTTGACACCCTAGTATTTCCACCGATGGAATAGTAATAGGGTATAACTTCTTAAGCAAGAGCCTCTTAGCCATTACTATTATTGGTGGATCAGCAAGTACAACGAGGCCTAGATCAAGTGATATTCCACTATTATTAGTGGATCGACAATTACAACTAGGCCGGGATCAAGTGATATTCCACTTTAAGTGATTAGTGTATTATTCATGCTTTATTTACTTCAGGGTTATCACACAAACATGCACACTGACTTCGACTACTACCCTGAAACAATCCTAATTTCCCAACCCTAGCATATCCTCACTTCTAGTTTGTCTTTTTTTCCCCAATCTACCTAAAAAATCTTAACATGTAAATAGAAAACCCATGGTCAAGATTTATGGCCTTTTAACCTCATTTTCCACATATGTTAATAATTAGCCTTTAGGGTTATCCCTTAAAAATCCTAATTTCTTCTGGTTATCATATTCCCTACTCTAATGCTTATCTAGCCCTCAAATTTCATAACCATGTGCAGAATTATATGGTTAACTATCAACTCAAAAATTATGGCCTAAATTCCCTATTTTCACATGTGATAATACCTTTCCTATCCGAGCCCTATTCCAAACCCTAATTCATCAGTTTTGTCATTATTACCTCCCTCTACCCCGCATTGCTACTAAATTTGGTACACATAACAAAACTTTTATAATTAACATTATACTCCAAGGTTACAGTCCAAATCCCCTATCTTGTATATGTGATGACAACGTAACCATAGGGTTTCGCACCTTGGCTTCATAAAACCCTAATTTAACCTTTTGGTCTTATCTCCTCCCCGAGTGCTCAAAGGACTTCCCAAATTTGCATGAATACCATAAATTCTATCATTAACCTCATATCCACTTCCTGGTACCAAACTCTAACTCTACTTACATATGATCATAACCCCCCTTAGGTTTTACTCACCTCATTCGTGGCCTTTAATCCCCATACTATATTTACCATAAACCTTTTTATTTTTTCCCAAGTTATTTCATGTAGTATCTCCAACCTATTTTATAGAAATTAATACCCTAAAGTACCTTACATTCTACTTTTTCATAAGATTAACCAAAATGCCCCTAAGTTTTAAAAATCCTACCTAAGTTACAAGACATCCAACACAAGGACTCTCTAATTTTCCACACATGCAATATCATATAAAATGGATATGGATATCATTAACACTTAAAATTAATAAATTTATAACTATATAGCTTTCTTACCTTCAACTACTGTCAAGCCCAAATTGTAACATTAGAGTCATTTATCATTTCATGCATGCCATCACATAACACAGAGTAAGGACATATATTAAACATATTAAAACCCTATATATAAGTGTATCCTTACCGAAGTGGCTTCGATGTCTATGTATGCACGACCTACACCTCCTCTTCTGCTATCCCTAGAATATTGCCTAGAAATGGGAATATACATAGTTTAGATTTTATTTCTTTTTTCTTTAAAATAAATAAAAGAGAACTTAACCTAAGGAAAGATAAAGGAGAGGAAAGGAAATGGAGGCGACCAAAGTGAGGAAAAAATGGTGCCAAAGGTGTATAACGGTTTTCGTAGCGATGACACTATGACACTGGTGGTTGATTTTGAAGAAATGGGTGAGGGTTGGCAGTTTAGGGTTGAGGGGTGGTGGCACTAGGAATGGGTGGAGTTTTTTGTGGTTAGCGGTGGTGGAGATGGTAGTCAGCGGTGGTGTACTGTGGCTCACGACCAAGAGGGAGAAAGAATAGGGGAGGAGAAAGGAGGATATAGGATGAGAAATTAGAGATGCTGGGTGGTTACACAAGATGCGGCACCTTTACATTGTGGCTCTGGTGTAGTGATGGCAAGGAGGGAGGAGAAATAACAACTTTAGTGGTGATGGAAATGTAGCCTATTAGGTGCGGGATAATGAAAAGGAAGAATAAATGGAGAGGGGTGGCTCTATAGTTGAGGGTAGGGCATAGGCATTATATAGAGGTTGCAGGGGGTTGGTTGGGTGTTGATGGTGGCAGTAGTGGGGGAGATAAGGAAAATTAGGGGAGGTGAATGCAAGTGGGTGAGGAGAGGAGTAGAGCTTAAAGGGGGAATTTATAGATAAGGGAGATTTTTAAAGAGAGAGGAAGACAATAGGGCACGGTCTGCAACTTTGGCATGCATGGCTTTAGGGGAGAAAGGTGGTCATAAGTGGTAGGGTGTAGGAGCGTAGGGGTAGTGGTGCTAGGGTGTAGGGTGTAAGCCATTGTGCATGACACTACATGCCCATGAGAGGAAATGTGAGAGGGACGGGGCAGCTTATAGGGTGTAGGGAAGGTGCAAAAATGGAAGGGGAAGGTGAAGAAATGAAAGAGACGGGTGGGAGGAAGAGGAAATGGAGAAAAATGGAAAAAAAGAAAATAAAAGAGAAAGGAGAAAGAAAAGAAAAAAAAAGAAAATAGGCCTAGCCGCCAAGGGGAGGGAAGGGAGAACAAAAAAAGAAAGGGCTTAGACTAGGATGGTACAACCTAGGGGGTAGGAGAGGAAAATGAAAATAGAGAAAAAAAAATAAGGGAAGAAAAAAAGAGGGTAAAAGAAATTTTTTAGGTGTGGGATTTGGGTTAGGTTTTAAGAGTAAAATTTTTGGATTAGGTTAATTTTCCTATAACTCATTTAGGATTATTAAATTAAAAAAAATTAAAATTAGGTTAAATTAATTTATTGATATATAACTTTTAAGATTTCAAAATTTGGGGTATTACATCACTACCCCCATAATGGAAGACTTCATCACTGAAGTCACAATACAAGGCTTGGAAAGGAGAGGAGGGGAATGAGGAAAAGGTGATCCCAGTGGTTATCCATATCTATGAGGGCATTGTGCTACTAGATGCTACCCCTTAAAGGAAAGTGGTCTTGAAATCTAACACACCTAAAATAAAGAGTTCAGAGTATGCCTTTCGCATGTCCTTCTCTGATTCCCAAGTGGCTTCTTCTGTTCCATAACGGATCCAAATAATTTTTGTAAGTGGAACTAAGCACGTCTGGGTTTGTCATACCTTGGGATCAAGAATTTGCAAAGGTCTCTCCTCATAGGTCAGAAAGTCATCGAGCTTGATCTCATAAAATCAAATCATATGGGAGGGATCTACAACATAGTTCTGTAGTTATGAGATGTGGAATACGTTATGGACTCATGCTAGCTTTGGTTGAATCGCTAGATAATAAGCAACCTTACCAACTCTATCATGGATCTAATAGGGACCAATATATATCAGGCTCACTTGCCCTTTCTAACAAACCTCTACCCTCCCTTAGTGGGTGAAACCTTCAATGGAACCTTATCTCTCAGCTCAAAAATATCACTACAATCTCTTTGATCATTGTAACTCTTCTAATGACTTGGAGTTGCTCTTATTTTGTCTTAGATCAACCTAAACTGTTGGGTCATCTTCTCATTCATCTCAAGACCCAACACAATAGTTTTGCTGATGTCATTCCAATACAAGGGTGTTCGGCACTTACATCAATACAGTGTCTGAAAAGGTGCCAATCCTATGTTGACATGGCAGCTGTTGTTGTGTAAAAACTCCACCAAATGCAGACAGTATTCCCAAAAACCTGGATAATTCATAGCACAAGGCTGCAACATTTCCTCAAGTGTATGTATCATTCTTTTGGTTTGTCCATTTATAGTTGGGTGAAAGTTGGTATTTATTTTCAATTTTGTACCCAAAACCTTCAGCAACTTCCCTAGAAGTGTGAGAGAAACCTTGAGTCCCTATTGGAGGCGATTTCTGTAGATGTACCATGCCTGCTAGCTACAAAATTCATGTAGGCTTTGGCTAATTAATCTATGCTCTAGGTCTATTCATTGGTACAAAAACTGCAGATTTAGTGAGTCTATCCACAATGACCTAGATGGTGTCACACCTGCTACGATTCCTCAGTAATCCACTCACAAAATCTATGGATATGGAGTTTTATTTCCACCCTAGCACTTCTACAGATTGGACCAACCCTATAGGTCTGCAGTGCTCAAACTTAACCTTTTGATAGATCAAGCATCTTGCCATGAACTCTACTACCTCTCACTACATGCGAGGCCTCCAATATATCCTCTTAAGGTCCTCATACAACTTTCCCTCTCCTAGGTGGATGGAGTAGGGGTTACAATGTCCTTTGAAATTTTGGTGCTTCATATCAGCACAACTCTATGCTATACACCAATGCCCCTTGTAGTAAATGCTACCTTCCTCATGTGTCTGAAATCCTTCATCCCTACCTTCTTGTATCATTTGTCAAATCCTCTCGAGCTTTATTTATCTAGGCTACCCGACTGGAATATTGCCAAAAACTATCAATGTAATCAACAAGGCACTCATACGAACCTCTACTCCATCTTATTAGATTAGCCACAATGCAAGAGTTCACAGAGCGTGATTTCTTTGTACTCAGAGCATTTGTAACAACATTGGCCTTATCCTTGTGGTAGGTCAACTTGATGACATATTGTTTTAACATATCTATTCATCTCCTCTTCCTCATATTCATCTCCTTCTGACTAAATATATATTTGAGACTCTTGTGGTTGGTGAAAAATTTACATCCTGTTCCATACAGGTAGTGTCTCTAGATTTTCAGTTCGAAGACAATCTTGGCTAACTCTAGATCATGAGTTGGGTAGTTCTACTTATGCGACTTCAGGGGCAGGAGACATAGGTGACAACCCTACCATTTTGCATCAACACACACCCTATCCCATGCTTAGACGCATCACTATAGACCTTAAAACTATTTAATCCGGCTGATAGAGTTAAAATTGGTGTCGCAGTCATACGCTTCTTCAATTCCTAGATTGCTCTCACATAAGTGTCATCCCACTGGAACCTCATGGTCTTTTTGAATAGTTTTATCAAAGGGCATGAAACCCTTGAGAAATTTTGAATAAAGTGATGGTAGTACTCGAAAAGATCTAGGAAGCTACAAACCTCAGATAAGTTAATGGGCGCCTTCCACACTATAACTTCCATAATTTTTGCTAGATCCATGATGACTTTTCCTGCTGACACTACATGTCTTAGAAAGGTAACCTCATGAAGATAGAATATTCACTTATAGAACTTAGAATACACACGATGCTCTTGAAGAAGGGATAAGATGGTGCATAGGTGTTGGTAGTCGTCCTCTTTACCCTAAGTTACACTAAGATGTCGTCAATGAACACAACCACAAATTGGTTAGGGAATGGCCTGTAGATCCTTGTTATTACATCAATAAAGATGGTAGGTGCATTGGTGAGTCCAAAAGGCATCATTGTAAATTCATAATGCCCATATTGTGTCCTAAAGGCCTTCATGATGTTAGCATCAACAATGCACAATAGGTAGGAGCTTGACCTCAATTCAATCTTTAAGAAGACAACAGTGTCTCAAGCTGGTTAAAAAGGTCATCAATTGTTGAAAATGGATGCCAGTTCTTTACTGTCAATTGATTTATCCCTCGATATTTAATAAATAAAAGGAAGCTCCCATCCTTCTTCTTCACGAATAGGACTGGTGCTCCCTATGGAGACACACTTGGGAGGATGTACTCGTGAGCCATTAACTCTTCTAACTGAGCCTTAAGCTCCCATAATTCTACAACCACCATACGAAAGGGGCACTTAACATAGGTTCATCCCCTTACAATAGGCTGATGGTGAAGTCGATCTTGTGCACTAGTGACATACCTGATATTTCCTCTGAGAACACATCAGGAAAGTCTCAGACTACAGGAATGTGTTTTAGGGCTGCCAAATCCCTATTCAGATCCTAAAACCTACATTAGATACCCCTTCTACATCAATGAGTGTAGCGTGTGTGTAGATACGACCTTGGCTGTGGGATTGGTTTGTATTTCCTATAGGAAACCTCGTGGGCCTCATAACACCATGCGTTCCTATGCGTATTCCATTATTATATAGTATCTCCCTAACATACCCATCCTATATATCCATCTTAATCAAGTTCACTAGGAATTCTGTCTCACCTATCACTAAGGATAACCCTTAGTAGAGCCTAGTGCAATCCAGTCTATCCCCTAAAGGAAACATCATAGATATGGTTATAATAACATATGGTGACAGGGCAACTCTAGCAACAAAAGAAGTAGACACAAAGAATAAAGAAGAACCCGAATCAGACATTACATGTACTGATAGAGATAGGATGGTGAATATACTCATGACTAAATCTAGTTGGCAATCAACCTCTACTTGGCTGATGAAGTTTAGACGCCCTCCTGACTAACCTCCCCAATAACCTCCTCCTTATCCTCTGGTGCCTTAGGCATGTCCTCATTTCTAAGGAAAAGGGCATGACTCCTATGGTCTCCCCTTAATCTCTCTATTCTGTGTAACATCTATGGAAGTGCCCTCTATTGACATTGCCATGGTGGTGTCTAGTAGGCTTGCTGTTGTGACACTAAAGCCCCCTTTACTAGAACTAACCTCCCTAAGACTAGTAGAAGTTCCTCTAATATTGACACTCAAAAGATTAGTGGCCTGGCTTGCCACAGAGTTGTTAACACATAGGTTTGCCCCTACAACCATGTTTTGGATGGTTCCTGCCACACCAACGACAAGTAAAACCCTTTGGTGGATCTTGGTTCCTAATGGGACGCCTCTACTAAAATTATGAAGGTCTACCCCTCTAGGTTGTGTCCTACCTCCAGAACCCTATATCTCCAGCTTTCTCTTACCCATAATAGATTCCTTATCCTAAACCAAAGTGGTTGTGATGCATTCTCGCTTGTATAAGGAGGCCAAATCAGAGAAAGCCACCACATCCATCAATCGACGGATGCTAAAATAGAGCTCATGCTCAAAATGATAAATCACTATTGGTTCTCTAGCCACTATACTGGGTGCAAACCTTAAGAGATCTGTGAATTGGGCATAATACTACCTCACAGTCAAGCCTCCCCAGGCTAATTGCATGATTTCCTTCAGTTTATCCCTCTTGAAGCTCTCTAGGTTGAACTTGGTGGGATTCACCATGTTTAAATCCTCCCAGAACATCTGTGGCCCATCTTGGGTAAGGTACCCTACCCACCCAACGTCTAAAACCCCATGGAGAAAGAATGTCATGATGCTCAACTTCCAAGCAAGTGGGCCATCGACTACCTCAAAGGTGTTATTCATATCTTGGATCCGCTCTTCAAGAATAATAGGGTCCTCCTTACCATCATAGAGTAGAGAGTTGCATCCAGTTACCCTTTGGAGCTAGTCCTCCCAGATGCCCTCCTGTAGATGATGTGGAAGTGGGGTGGTCGTTGAGGCTAGGGATGGCATTGCACAAATTCTATTAAGGCCTTGAAGGCCTCCTCTATGCATTCTACTCATTCATTCATCTTGTGATAAACTAGCTGCAAAACAAAAGGCATGTAGGTTAAACCCTTATAGTTTACTAACATCTATCATGCAAGTCACAATTAGAGGCACCTAGGTTACCCATTATGGGTTCCTCATAAGTTAATTTGGGTTTTTATTGAATCGAGTTTTTATTAGAAACTTGGATGCAAAATCTTTTGAAACCAAGTTCTCTAAAAACAAAGCATAATTGTCAAAACCGAAGCTCTCATATCAACTTGAAAAATCACAAAAAAATTTTGTTTAAGCAGAAGAACATTGAAACATAAGAGGGGTGTTACTGGCGTAATTGGTACAAGTTTGGCTAGAGATTGTACTTATACCAACTATAATTCAAAGGTAAATTAGAATACAAGTCATGATAAATGTAGCACAAGTATAATCCATATCATAAATAAGAGTTACGTTTTCATTTCTAAAGTAACACTAAATTACATAAATAAATGTTCATTTGAAAATTAATAAGAAGAAAAATAGTTAAAAATAGTAACTAGATAGCACACTCTTTGGTCCCTAACCCCGGTCATAATCACATCACTCTACCCCGATCATAGCATCGTATACAACCAAGTCATCAATTGAGTCCTTATTTATCTACACAGAGTCAGAAGGGATCTCTGCTCATAGGAATGAGTAGCACTCATAATAAGGGTGATCAGTATGCTACGTAATGAGTAAGCTAAAAATACAATTAACATGATCATACCGAATTTATTTAATACAGTTCAGACATACAATATTAGTACAATGATAATCGTCTCATGATTTTATTCATGTTGGGTTTAAGGACCCTACTATTCTAAACCGGTGGAACATAAAAAATAGAACTTATAGGGTAGGATGATCTTGACTACTATTCTCATCATTTGATTGATAATCAGAGTACAACCCCAGGGTATAATGCTCCTAGCCACTATTCTCACCAATGGATCGATAATTAGGTTACAACTGGTCCTCAACCATGTGGTATTCTACTATAAGTAATTAGTTTCTTACCATGGGTTATTATCATCAAATGGTTTGGTTTAATAGTGTTTAGGACCCCACTATTATCACCGGTGGAATAGTAATAGGGTATAACTTCTAGGGTAAGACTCTCCTAGCCACTACTCTCGCTCATGAATCATAGAAATAATGGGCTCATCTAAATTTATCTTTCACTTTATGTGATTAGGGTATTATTCATGTTTTATTTACTTTAGGGTCATCACAAAGACATGCACACCTACTCATGCAAGGCACTATCCCAATTACTACCCCGAAACAACCCTATTCCCCTTAGAAATATGAATTTCTCAACCCTAGCATATCCTCACCTCGAGTTTCCCCTTTTAGTCCTCAATATACCCAAAAAAATCTTAACATGTCATTATAAAACCTATGGTTAGGATTCATGGCTTGTTACTCCCATTTTCCACATATTATAATAACTGGCCACTAGGATTACCCCTTCAAAACCGTAATTTCTCCTAGTTGGCATAGTCCCTTCTCTAATGCTTATATAGCCCTCAAATTCAATATCCATGCATAGAATGATATTTTTAACTATCAAATCAAACATTTTTCCTAAATTCCCTAGTTTGCACATGTGGTAATACCCTTCCTATTCAAGCCTCCTCTAAATTCCTAATTATTAATTTTGGTCATAACTACTTCCTTTTACCCCGCATGGCAAATAAATTTGGTACACATTCCTAAAATTTTATAGTTAACACCATGATATGATGTTAGAGTCCATATCCTCTATCTCGTACATGTGATAATAGTCTACCCTTAAGGTTTCTCACCATGGCCTCCCAAAACCCTAAATTAACCTCTTGGTTATATCTATTCCCTTAACACTAAAAGGAATCCCCAAATTTGCATGAATACCCTAAATTCCATCATTAACCTCTTATCTAATCCCTAATACCAAACCCTTACTCTACTCACATATGATCATAACCTTCCTTAGGTTTTACTCACTACATTCATGGTCTTTCACCCCATACTGTATTTACCATAAACCTCTTTATTTTTTCCCAATTTATTTCATGTATTACCTCCAACTTATTTTATTCCAATTAATAACCTAAAGTGCTATACATGTAACTTTTTCTCAATATTGACAAAAATGCCCCTAGGTCTTAAAAACCCTACCTAACTCACAAGGCATCCAAAACAAGGACTCTCTAACTTTCCACACATGTAATATCATATAACATGGTCATGGATATACATTAAAAATTGAAATCAATATAATCATAACCACACAACTCTCTTACCATTAGCTGCTATCAAGCCAAAACTACATATACAACACTAGAGTCATTTATCATTTCATGAATGCCATCACATAACCATATTAAAACCCTATCTATGAGTGTGTCCTTAATGAAGTGGATTCGATCTCTAATTATGCACAACCTATGCCTCCTCTTTTTCTATCCGTCAAATATTACCTATAATAAGAAATCTATACAGTTTAGATTTTCCTTTCTTATTCTATTTTTGTAAAAGAAAAAAAGAGAACTTAACCTAAGGAAAGATAAAGGAGCAGAAAGTAATGAAGGTGAAGGAGAAAAATGGTGTAGGCGGCGATGGAGACATCATGGTAGCGGGGTTGATTTTGGAGGAGTGGGTGAGGGTTGGCAGTTTAGGGTTAAGGGGGTGGTGGCTCTAGGATTAGCTAAAGTTGGTGGTTAGTTATGGTGGAGTTGGCGACTAATAGTGGTGTAGGGTGGCACCCAAAAGAAGGGAGGAGAAAGAAGAAGGGAGGAGATAGGAGGAGAAATAAGGGTTGTTGGGGTGGTTACATAGGTTGGGCAACCTATGCGAGTTGGCTCTAGTGTAGTGGTGGCAAGGAGGGAGGAGAAAGACAAGTGATGGGTGGTGGTGGAAATGCAACTTGCTATAGTTGTAGGTGTAGAAAAAGGGAAAGGGAAGAAGAAAAGGAGAAGGGTAGCTCTATAGGTGAGAGTAGGGCATGGGTAGAGAAGAGGGATGGTAGGGGCTAGTTGGGCAATGATGGCGGTACTAATGCTAGAGTTGGAAGGGGTGAGGGAGGCAAGGAAAAGTAGGGATTTGAGTGCATGTGGGAGAGGATAGGAAGGAGAGCTTGTGGGGGTATTTATAAATGGGGGAAAGGTTTAGGGAGAGTGGAAGATGAGAGGGGACGACTTGTAGCTTTGGCATGCATGACAATAGTGGGAAGGTGTTCATAGGCGTAAGGTGTAGGGGCAAAGGGGCAGAGGTGCAAGGGTAGGGGTGTAGGTGTATGCTCATACTCATAAAGATTAAATCTACACATTGAGAGTTTACCATACAAATGATGCTCTCAAAGGAGGGACAAGATGGTGCGTAGGTGATGGTCGTGCTCCTCCTTACCCTAAGAGTACATAAAGATGCCTTCAATGAACATAACCAAAACGTGGTCGATGAATGTCTTGAAAATCCTTGTTATTTGATCCATAAAAATTGCAAGTGCATTGGTGAGCCCAAAAGGCATCACCTTAAGTTCATAATGCCCATATAGTGTCATAAAGGTCATCTTCATGATGTCAGCATCAACAATGTGCAATTGGTGGTAGCTTGAGTTCAGCTCAATCTTTGAGAAGAAATCACCACCCTAAATATGGTAAAAAGGTTGTTAATTTGTGGAAGAAGATACCAATACTTTACTATTAACTAATTCAGCCCCTAGTAGTCAATATATAAATGGAGGCTCCTATCCTTCTTATTCACGAATAGAATTGGTGCTCCCTATGGGGATAAAATTTGGTGGATGTACCCATGAGCCAGTAAATCCTCTAGTTGAGCCTTCAGCTCACTTAATTCCACCAGCACCAATTGGTAATGGGCCTTTGACATAGGTTCAACCCCTAGCACTAGATTGATGGTGAATTTGATCTCACGCACTGGTGGCATACCTAGTCTCTCCTTTGAGAACATGTCGGGAAAGTGTCAGATTATAGGAATGCCCTTTAGGGCTACTTAATCCCTCTTTAGCTCCTAAACACTACACAAATATATCAAATACCTTTTATGTATCATTGCATGTAGTGTGTGTAGATATAACCTTGGTTATGGGCTTGGAGTTGCATTTCCTTTGGGAAACCCTTGTACCTTGCGGGCTTCATAACACCACTCTTTTAACTAGTTGATTTGAGAGTGGGAGCTAATTGTTCACTATAGGTCAAAGAGCATAAATAAGAATTGAACGGGCTATGAGAACAATTACATAATTCTAGAACAATAGAGAAGGATAAATGATTAATTGAACCTAAAGCACCATCCTTTATTTAAATCCTTTGAATAGAGATACATGATTGATAATTAGTGATAAGACTACATAGCTTAAGAGAGTGTATTAGTTAAATATTTTTGTTGACAGATATCTAATAATTGATTAATTGATCATTATAATTGGACAGTGGTAGATGCATATTCCTTAGTAGCATTTATTAATTGATTTTACCTATATTAGATTTTGTTTGAGTTTGTTTTATCTTAATTTAGTTTGATATGAAATTCTTATCTTAGCATTAGTTATTTCTTTATTTGATTTTTATTATCCATGCTTGATTAGAGTGATTAAAATCTTTGTGAGAATGATAATTTGGTACTCATTGTACCCTATATTACTTGCGCCTTCTATACTTGCCAATAGGTATATTTGACTGAAATCATGGATTGAACCCTTTCAATGGGAACATAAACTAAAATTTATGGTCAGTTATTTTTTTTATAATTAATCTCCCTCCATCATTTTGCATTACGTGGAAATAAATGATATTATATTTTCTTATATCGGGTCTAAATCAAATCGGTATTGGTATTAATGATTATCTAGCTCCACTTATTTAACATTTGAAGTACATGTGGGATAATGGGGTTGAAGTTTTTGATTACATGTCTAATAGTCATTAAACTTGAGAACTATGTTATATTATTTTGAATTTTTTTTATGGGACTCCATGTATAAAAAAATGGGGGTATTAAATCCATGTTTTGAAAAAAAAAAGGATAAGAAGTTGATTCCAATAAAGGAGAGGAGGAAAAATATCAATATTATTTGACCTTTCATATTGAAAGCACTTATATGTGTGACACTTTCTTGATGTAATGCACATTAAGAATATTGTATTAGACACAATAAGTTTTACACATCTAAATGTGAAAATTTTTTTGTTATCTTTCTTAGT
>JBDNDU010000243.1:22500-25000 GCA_039764185.1 Tamarix austromongolica | reverse complement strand
GTGTGTACTTAGAGGCAGACGTTGGCAACAAGGCGGGCACCGCTACGCGTGCACGTACCCCTCCAGCTTGTCATACACTTGTCCTCCTCGAGTCCATACAGAAGCATGACCCCAAGAACGACTAGTGCAAAGGCTTTCTCGGAACTAGATGGTGGAGGGCCCATTACAAAGGCATTCGTCGGTAGAATTATCAGTTTCCCTTGCACCAAGGGTCTACGGAACTAACAAGGGGAGTAAGGAGAACTCAGAAGTCACAATACCCTGGCCTAGGCACCCAACGGCTCGCCTCCAACGCCTCGCCCCTCTTAGCTCGGACGAGCCAACAGGGGGACGATGAAGGGCCGATGAGGTTGGAGTTGTATTGCGGAAAAGCGTGGCACCCAACGCCTCGCCCCTACAGCAGAGCAGTAGGGGGACGATGGGGTTCGTCGATTCTTTTAAATCCGGGTTACCCCTGATACTCCCCGAGTCATTTCCATAGCCCTTGGGGCAAGCGAACCAACAGCGTACGGCGGGTCATGGCCAAGGTTCGTACAAAACTGACATGGGGACTAAGGCACAGCTCGGAAGTCGCAATACCCTGGCCTAGGCACCCAACGGCTCGCCTCCAACGCCTCGCCCCTATTAGCTCGGACGAGCCAACAGGGGGACGATGAAGGGCCGATGAGGTTGGAGTTGTATTGCGGAAAAGCGTGGCACCCAACGCCTCGCCCCTAAATGAGAGCAATAGGGGGACGATGGGGTTCGTCGATTCTTTTAAATCCGAGTGCCCATAGTACGAGCCAAGTCATTTCCATAGACCTTGGGACAAGCCAACCGAAAATTCTAGCCAAAAACACCCAAAAATGGACTCGCCGGAAAAGTCGCCGGAAAAGCCGCCGGAGTTGTGCCCGGATTCCGCGGGTTGGTCGGCGAGGGGGGGGACACCGACCGGGCACGATCCTACGGGACTTGGTGAGGATGTTGAGGCTGGACACTACGAGTGCCAACGCCCAACCGCCCCACCCTGGAGACAAGCTCCTCCCCCCTATAGAGCTTTTTTTTGCTTTTTAGCCCTGGCAGGAGTAGACATGGGATCCCCTGAGTTTGCATACTGGGGGGTTTTTGAGGATTTCGTGCCCAGAGAGCGCCCGCGGACGCCCAGTGTGCTTAAGCGACGATGCCCAGTGCTGCCTAATGCCCATGCAACCCATTGGGCAAGGTGCACATGATGCCTCAAGTCCTTGCCTCCGATTTTCCAAGGTGCCCCGAACCGGCCCATCCGCAGGTCCTGGTGCCCAACTTGGCTCGGTGTCCGCAGCTCCGGAAAACCAAGGGACACAAGTTGGCCCATGTCCGCATCTCTATAGGGACAAGGTCCCCATCTTGGCTCAGTGTCCGCATCTTCGAATGCCCAAGGGACACAAGTTGGCCCATGTCCGCAGCTCCGGACAACCAAGGCACACAAGTTGGCCCATGTCCGTGGCTCCGAATGCCCAAGGTGCCCAACTTGGCTCGGTGTCCGCAGCTCCGAATGCCCAAGGCACACAAGTTGGCCCATGTCCGCGTCTCCGAATGCCTAGGGTACCCAACTTGGCTCGGTGTCCGCAGCTCCGAATGCCCAAGGCACACAAGTTGGCCCATGTCCGCAGCTCCGGACAACCAAGGCACACAAGTTGGCCCATGTCCGTGGCTCCGAATGCCTAAGGTGCCCAACTTGGCTCGGTGTCCGCAGCTCCGAATGCCCAAGGCACACAAGTTGGCCCATGTCCGCATCTCCGAATGTCCAAGGGACACAAGTTGGCCCATGTCCGCAGCTCCGGACAACCAAGGCACACAAGTTGGCCCATGTCCGCGGCTCCGAATGCCCAGGGTGCCCAACTTGGCTCGGTGTCCGCAGCTCCGAATGCCCAAGGCACACAAGTTGGCCCATGTCCGCGGCTCCGAATGCCCAGGGTGCCCAACTTGGCTCGGTGTCCGCAGCTCCGAATGCCCAAGGCACACAAGTTGGCCCATGTCCGCGGCTCCGAATGCCCAGGGTGCCCAACTTGGCTCGGTGTCCGCAGCTCCGAATGCCCAAGGCACACAAGTTGGCCCATGTCCGCATCTCCGAATGTCCAAGGGACACAAGTTGGCCCATGTCCGCAGCTCCGGACAACCAAGGCACACAAGTTAGCCCATGTCCGCGGCTCCGAATGCCCAGGGTGCCCAACTTGGCTCGGTGTCCGCAGCTCCGAATGCCCAAGGCACACAAGTTGGCCCATGTCCGCGGCTCCGAATGCCCAGGGTGCCCAACTTGGCTCGGTGTCCGCAGCTCCGAATGCCCAAGGCACACAAGTTGGCCCATGTCCGCATCTCCGAATGTCCAAGGGACACAAGTTGGCCCATGTCCGCAGCTCCGGACAACCAAGGCACACAAGTTGGCCCATGTCCGCGGCCCAACTTGGCTCGGTGTCCGCAGCTCCGAATGCCCAAGACACACAAGTTAGCCCATGTCCGCGGCTCCGAATGCCCAGGGTGC
>JBDNDU010000242.1:25000-26911 GCA_039764185.1 Tamarix austromongolica | reverse complement strand
AGCTAAGTTGGGCACCTTGTCCATATGGTTCCGCGGACATGGGCGAACTTGTGTCCCTTGGGCATTTGGTGATGCGGACACCAAGCCAAGTCGCCAACCTTGGGCATTCAGAGCCGCGGACATGGGCCACCTTCTGTCCCATGGGCATTCGGAGCTCCGGACACCGGGCCAAGTTGGGCACCTTGGGCATTCGGAGCAACGGACATGGGCCAACTTGTGTGCCTTGAGCGTGTGGAGCTGCGGACACCGAGCCAATTGGCTCCTTGGGCATTCGGAGCCACGGACATGGGCCAACTTGTGTCCTTTTGGCCATTCGGAGCTGCGGCCACCGAGCCAAGTTGGGCACCTTGGGCATTCGGAGCCGCGGACATGGGCCAACTTGTGTGCCTTGGTTGTCCGGAGCTGCGGACACCGAGCCAAGTTCGGCACCCTGGGCATTCGGAGCCGCGGACATGGGCCAACTTGTGTGCCTTGGGCATTCGGAGCTGCGGACACCGAGCCAAGTTGGGCACCCTGGGCATTCGGAGCCGCGGACATGGGCCAACTTGTGTGCCTTGGGCATTCGGAGCTGCGGACACCGAGCCAAGTTGGGCACCCTGGGCATTCGGAGCCGCGGACATGGGCCAACTTGTGTGCCTTGGGCATTCGGAGCTGCGGACACCGAGCCAAGTTGGGCCGCGGACATGGGCCAACTTGTGTGCCTTGGTTGTCCGGAGCTGCGGACATGGGCCAACTTGTGTCCCTTGGACATTCGGAGATGCGGACATGGGCCAACTTGTGTGCCTTGGGCATTCGGAGCTGCGGACACCGAGCCAAGTTGGGCACCCTGGGCATTCGGAGCCGCGGACATGGGCCAACTTGTGTGCCTTGGGCATTCGGAGCTGCGGACACCGAGCCAAGTTGGGCACCCTGGGCATTCGGAGCCGCGGACATGGGCTAACTTGTGTGTCTTGGGCATTCGGAGTTGCGGACACCGAGCCAAGTTGGGCACCTTGGGCATTCGGAGCCACGGACATGGGCCAACTTGTGTGCCTTGGTTGTCCGGAGCTGCGGACATGGGCCAACTTGTGTCCCTTGGACATTCGGAGATGTTGTCCGGAGCTGCGGACATGGGCCAACTTGTGTCCCTTGGACATTCGGAGATGCGGACATGGGCCAACTTGTGTGCCTTGGGCATTCGGAGCTGCGGACACCGAGCCAAGTTGGGCACCCTGGGCATTCGGAGCCGCGGACATGGGCCAACTTGTGTGCCTTGGGCATTCGGAGCTGCGGACACCGAGCCAAGTTGGGCACCCTGGGCATTCGGAGCCGCGGACATGGGCCAACTTGTGTGCCTTGGTTGTCCGGAGCTGCGGACATGGGCCAACTTGTGTGCCTTGGGCATTCGGAGCTGCGGACACCGAGCCAAGTTGGGTACCCTGGGCATTCGGAGACGCGGACATGGGCCAACTTGTGTGCCTTGGGCATTCGGAGCTGCGGACACCGAGCCAAGTTGGGCACCTTGGGCATTCGGAGCCACGGACATGGGCCAACTTGTGTGCCTTGGTTGTCCGGAGCTGCGGACATGGGCCAACTTGTGTCCCTTGGGCATTCGAAGATGCGGACACTGAGCCAAGATGGGGACCTTGTCCCTATAGAGATGCGGACATGGGCCAACTTGTGTCCCTTGGTTTTCCGGAGCTGCGGACACCGAGCCAAGTTGGGCACCAGGACCTGCGGATGGGCCGGTTCGGGGCACCTTGGAAAATCGGAGGTAAGGACTTGAGGCATCATGTGCACCTTGCCCAATGGGTTGCATGGGCATTAGGCAGCACTGGGCATCGTCGCTTAAGCACACTGGGCGTCCGCGGGCGCTCTCTGGGCACGAAATCCTCAAAAACCCCCCAGTATGCAAACTCAGGGGATCCCATG
>JBDNDU010000241.1:0-27059 GCA_039764185.1 Tamarix austromongolica | reverse complement strand
AAAAAGATTGAGAAACTATATATACATTAAATTAATTATAGATGAAGCAACCGAATTTCGTAGTCCATAACAAGTTAAATATATCTTTCCTAGTCTTTATTATTATTTATAAATAAATATATATTCAATGAATACATTTTTCCTCTTTATTTAGTACAAATGATTATTAAAATTAAATTACATGTATATCCAATGTTAGTATATTTTGTATGCTATATTAACTAAATTTTTTTTCTTCAATATGATTATGTAAAGTAAGTAACTAATTTGTTTAGAGAGATAAAGGGCTTTATCAAATTAGTATTTATTAAGTATTGTATATGATTTTGATTATTTAGTGCCCTGTCAAACATGCCACATTATTATTATTTATTTAAAAATCTTTAAATTAATTTTTTAAATTAGGGTTATTAATAAACAAAAATTATACCATAACATTTATGATCTTTTTATTTATAAATAAACACTTATATTGCTATATACTTTGATCTTAAAAATAATTTGAACCTATATTTTTACTACTATTGTATTGAAAAATCTAACAAAATTAATATTTTAGTTTATGTAGTCATCTTTTATTATTGTATGTGATGATATTTCATCCACTATGCATATCTTTCACAAACTGTATGATGATTTTTCATCATAATTGAATTATTGTTATTTTTTTTATCAACAATGGATTGATATTTCACCAGAAAAAATAAGAAAAAAATTATGCCATTCTTGAAAATGATATTGCTTCATAGAATATAGCATATGTTTCATCATATGTAAACTAATATTTCACCATAAATAAATTAATCTTTCATGAGCATCAAGGTGATCTTTCACTAGAGAACATAGTAAAAATTAGATTGTTCTAAAAAATAATCTTGCACTAGAGACTACACTTAGTATTTCACTATACATAAACTAACTTATCACCATAATCAAATATATTTTTAATAACTGTTCAACTTATCATTCACGTGAGAACATAGTAAAAAATACACCAATCTTGAAATGATGTTGCACTAAGGAAATTAGTTTATGCATCCCTATATGTAAACCAATATTTCACTAGCATTAAGCTAATCATTCATATTAATCCCACCATTATTAGTCAAGCTTCACAACTAATATTATTGATGTTTCTAAATAAAATTGAACACTATTCTCATGATTTCTTACTACTATTATTATAAATATTTTTTCCATTTTCCACATTTATCTTTCACTTCTATAGTACATATCTTTCACGTACCATTATTATACTAAAATTTGCTCCTCCCTCCGTAACAAAAATGAAGTTATTTCTAACAATTTACACACTTTTGTAGTAAATGATAAATTTAATATAAAAGTTTTAGTTACATCCTTCATTGAAACATAATAAATCATTTAATACATAGATAATAAAAGAATAAATATGACGGTAACAGTGGGAAGTAGGTTTTTACTTTTTTAAATTAACTTTTTTTTTATACAAAAATGTAGTGATAGAGTGACTTATTTTTTTGATACAGATGAAGTACTAACTATCAATACTATTATCACAATATTGTATCATGGTTTTACATATATTCCACCTTATTATACTTATCTTCCACCATTATTGTACAACTATTTTCCCATGTATTTTTCAGTTAGAAGTAAATCAATATAAATTTAGAAACACTATGACATATTTTCTTTTAATTTTTTTAATCGACCAAACTTAAAAAATTAGTTATAAAAAAGGGTTGATGTCATAGATGTACATGATCCTTACCATGTCATTAGTGATATGATATAAAATACCTGAGTCATTTGGATATTCTTGTTACTTAAAAACCAAAATACAGAAGCTAAGGAAATTATACAAGTTATAATATTCGTGTTCTATTGACCTTAAACAGATCCAAAGCACAAAAATTAAGGAACCTATACAAAATGTACGTCGATTATCCCGTCCTTAAATATCAATACTCCCTAGAGATCTCGTAGGCTACCAATAAAGTAGAGGGAAGTCTTGCTAAATCCACAAATGTAGATAGCATTTATGAAATATACTACTAAATTGAGGCAAATAGATGCTAAATTCACCGAGATAGATAGTTTATACAAAATATATACTACTGTATACAAGCAATTAGCGCAAATGAAATATATGAAGATCTCAATTTTAGATATATTAAATTTAAAAATAATAAATCGATCACAATGACCACTTTTGTGAAAGGATACTATTTATCAAAAATACTATTCATAAACTTTGAACACTACTCATAAAAACTTAAACAGAAACTGTTTAAAATACAATTTTTGAGAAATAATCTTCGCGCTAGAAAATTGTTATAACACTATACACAAAAGTCACTAATCACAATAAGGTTACTATTTAAGATAAGGTCAAACTTATCAAAATATCTTAAAAATTCCTAAACATCTCAACTTAGCCACAAAATATCTAAACTTTAACAAAATACCCATTTTACCCTAAAACACATTCGAACTTGTAAAATCCAATAAAAATAGCAAACACTTACAAAAATTTATGAAATTTTCACTAAGGAATATTTATTTTGAATAAAACATATAACAAACATATTTTAATTTCTGATTTTTTAATTTGAAAAGACCATTTTACCCTTAAAACTCTAAAAACATAAAAAAGTTCATAACTTGAAACATACTTAGAATCAAATCATAAAAATTCACATACATATCAAAAATGGCACAATGAACATATTAGAACTCACAAAGAACTCATAAAATTACAACACACATGTGTTTTACCAAAAATTCCCTTAATCATGCTTAACCTTACAAAAAAAAAACATAACTAAGCCTAAACATGGATAAAATCTAACATATTATATATCAAAATTTACTTGAAAAACATCTCTTAAATCATAAAGATAAATTAAAAACAACAATAACACACCAAAAATCTCTAAGGGTTGTAGTTTTATAGAGGGTAGATATGACCATTTCTCAAATCAAGCACAAGTAAGAACATAGATACATAAGCACTTAAATTAAAATATTATCATCCTTTCATACTAAATTTAAGAAGCTTATAAAGCATTTAAACATATTCTTTCAGAAGATCTCATGCTTTTTGAAGCAAATATGGCAAACACATATGAACACATAGATTTTTTATTTGCTACAAGTTTAAGAGATTTATCTAAAGCTTATGCTCCAAGTAAGAAAAAGAGAAAGAAAGCTCCAAATCCTAGATTCAATCCAAGAGGTGGATTATCAAACACTTCACCATACACAAACATTCAACCCACTCTTGCTTATGAAAGTGCTAATGAGCTAAACTTAAGGATTTAGAAGTTAAAGGAGGCAATACCATTGACGACAAAGGGGAGGAGAAGCCATGAAAATGGAGGAGGAAGAAGAGAGATTTGGATGCCAAGGATTTGGAAGAATAAGAAGAAGAAGAAGAAGAAAGAATAAGTTAGAAGATAAGAATAATGAAGACTTAATGATTAAGATTAGCAAAGAAATATCTAAAAACAACAAAGGCAAGAGAGAAAATGGTGCTATCCTACTAAGGTCAAAATAAGAGGCTCACATCTATTACTATAAAAAATGGAAGACTAATATTGAATCTCACAAAGTTTAGATAAGAAATGAGGAAGACATGTTCGGTTTAATGACTTATTATCCAAAATTTCCTAATTAAATTCAAAAATAGTTATACAAATATTTTAAATCATTTTATGATCAATAAAATTAAAATATAATGATATTAAAATTTTCCTAAATTTGACATATCTAGAAAGGCCTTTAGGAGTTTACAAATGCAATTAAGGCGCACTAATGTAAGGAATAATGTATTTTTGATAAAAATAATTTAATATTTGAAAAAAATACTAGTAGAATAAAAAAAAAGTTCACACCTACATTTAAAATAAGAGTCTCAAAAAAATTTGAAGGCCAAAATGGATTAGAAATTCTTACGAGAGTCTAAACCGTAAGAAAAATGCAAGAATGAAATATTTCAAAACATAACAAGAGTACTAAAAAATATAAGATAAGATACATTTCTTTCTAGACAATATAAATCTTTATTAAATTTATGTTTTAAAAAAAGGAGTATTATAATATGTTGGGGGAGTGTTTTGGCTTGCAACAATTGTGTTTCAACCATAGTTTTTGGAAATTTATACAAATTTTAGTAAATAAATTTTTTTGAATAAATCAAACAATGTAACTACAACAAATAACCGCTATAGTTCACTTAAAGATACTCTTAGCAAGTAAAAAAGGCATATTCACTGATAACTAAGAATTTATATTAGTAGAAGATGAACAATAAATGTTGCTAGACTTTTAAGTACATATATTAATATCATTCAATTAATGTGAGTGCATTATATATGTAAAATCAAATTAATTAAATTATTATAATATAGAATATTTCATATAATTAATACTTAGCCTTAATACTGAGGGATATGGTTGATAAGATCATTTGGTAAAAGCTCTTGGTATCTTTAAATCTCTTAATTTTCAATCTTCAATTAACTTTTCATCTTTTAGCGTTTGGTTAATTTTTTGCTAGCATTGCACTCTTACTCAATGTGCAACATGCCTCACCTAGAAAGTCTAATTGACTTGTCACTTTGCTAATTGAGATCAAAAAATAAATTAAGGTTGGCTTCTTACTAATCCATCTATATAACAAAGAATTGGCTCCTGAGTAATCATCAATATTTGCAAACGAATGCTAGTTGATTATTAAAATTAAGTGTTACTCCTTTTATCTTTAAAAATAAATGATTTTAACAATTTAAACATTTTTGTAAGAACTACAATGTTTATATGCCTTGTACGGTGAGCACTATACCAATTGGAAGATAGGTAATATTTTTCACTACAATTGCACATATATTTCACCACGTATCTAAATATTTTTCATCACTACATAAATATAATTTTCACCATTATTTCTCTTGGTATTATTCAACATTGATCTAAGTTATATGTGTATCTTTCACTAAAAATATAAATATATTTTACTTCAAATCTAATTATCTTTCATCATTGATAAACTTATTTTTTTAACATTGATTTAAGTCTTGTACATATGTTTAACCAATATTAAACATAAATTTTACCACACATCTATGCATATTTTACTATTATTAAACATCATTTTAACCAATATTTTTCTAAAAAAATCATCATTGATCTCAGCATATATCATCCATCTAGTGTGTATCTTTTAATCACACACTTACACATCTTTCATCACTAGTAAAGTTCGCCACAATTTTTTTTGAAGTTGTTCAACGTTGTTTTATGCATATATCGCTAATCTTGTCTACATAGTTACCAAAACTACACATATATTTCATCATAACTTTTCGTATCTTTCATCAATAATTTTATGCAACTTTAAATTATTTCATATCCTTTTCCACTATGATTTCAATATTTTACCATAATTTTTTAATAAAAAATATATACTAAAATGGGTCTTTATTTTAGGAATAAAACGTTAGAAATATTGCAGTGGATTTTTTTCCTAATAATTATAATAAAATATAATTTAATAATTAAAAAAATATTTATTGATTGTTCACAGTCTAGACCATGCGAACGGTTGCATGGTATAAATTGCTTAAGAACTAACAAAACAAACATTAAAATTTCACTTACACCTTTTTTTTTAAAATAAAATATTTAATGTGTTGATAATAAAATAAAAGTAAGAGTAAAAATAAAAAAGAAGATTTGAATTTTTTAAATATGTCTTTCATACTTTATACAATTATTAATGCCTAAAATGATTTTTTATTTATTTATTTTTACGAATGGAGTGTTCAAATGATTTTAACCTCCAAGGGAGTTGAACAATGAAGATGGATCCAAATAGCATACACAAGGAATTTCAAGACCTATGTTGGCGATATTTAGAAACATATATAGAAGCCGATGAATAGAACTCGGTTTTCTAAATGTAAAGTTAAAATTACACGTACATACTTAATTAAAACATAACAAAACATTTAATACATATATAATATAAAAAAAAGTTATGGCAAAATTTAAAAGTAGACTTTAAATTTTTTAAATAGTATTTTTAATACAAAATTTTAATGACATAATTTCTTCTTTTTTTATGAGGATCGAAAGATAAATAAGTTAATAAAATGATACAATTAAACTAAAATTTGCCCCGAAAATTTTAGAGTAGTCTTAAAGTGCCGAATCCTGAAGAATAACTATGGCAAACACTTCGTCCTTCCTCGACATGTTTGTTGGGAATTGGCTAATTGCCTTTGCGAGTGAGTTAGAAAGGCATTAATAGCCCCTGGGAGGGGGGGGGGGTGGGGTGGAATTCATGACTAGGGAGAGAAAGGAGAGGGAGTAATAACTAATAAGTGGAGTGACATAAGATGGTTTGGACTTTGAAGCGATAAAAGTAATAGCGATCGTTTTCAATACATTCACTCATGACTAGCTTCCTTTCCTCTTCCCTCTTTCTGTTCGTCCGTATGCCGCAGTGGTTTGGTGGGAGGGATATATGGTCGGCAATTTGCACTCATTAATGGCACAAGTTGGGTACTTCTACGTATCATAGATCATGATCGATCGACTGGCGCGCAAGTTCATAAAGTAGGGACACATATACCACACAAACAGTTCCTCTGGTCCAACACACGTGATTCACAAAGTTGGGCATGCAAAAAAGAAAAAAAAAAAAGTTGGGTATGCATTCTGTGCTATAACCTGTGTCACTGACAAAAATAGCCTCTTGTCTCCCTGTGTGTCTCCTTTGATGCGTACACATCCTCTTGAAAGACTAGAACTGTAACCCGACTCCCTGAGACAAATAGTTTGACCGCGGCTAGGCAAATAGTAGCAGCTTAGTCCTCGTAAACGGATATAATATAAGCTGATTGGACTAATCATAACGCGGTTACAAACCCGACATAAGCCACCCAATCACATGATTTAATAGCATCAAGGAGCGGTCGCCCTCGACACTGAAGAAACGAATTTTTCGAGCACCATTTTCCGGTTGCCTAATAGTATTAGTATATATTTCATATCATTTATTTTATCTTATATATATTCCCTCCTTATTCAAATCCAAAAGTCATTTACAACATCAAATTTTATAAATTAAAAAAGAAATATATAACCACCAATGTTGATAAGATAATCGCCAGCTAAAACATAATAATTTCTAAATCAGAAATGATAACAGCCAACATTGCATGTAAGTATATAGTAACTTTTTTTTTGGTGGGATAACCACCGGGTCATTTTCATTGGGTACATTTTGCTAGACGAACCAGGAGTTATCATATATATATATATATATATAACTAGGAAATACAGTGATAGGGATGAGAATGTGAAAATAAGAATGAAAAAAAATATAAAATTATCATTTTTATTAGGTACATTTTGCCAGATGAACCAGGATTTATCATACATATATAACTAGGAAATGCAGTGATAGGGATGAGAATGCGGAAATAGGAATGAAAAAAAATTGTAAAATTATCATTCCTTTTAAAAAAAAAAAAAAACTAATGAAACAAAAATGCGAGGAAACAAAAAAAAATGTATATTCAAAGTTTACATAACCAAAACAAAAATAATGATAAATAGAAATTCAATGCTTATATAACCAAAATACAAGTATCAAGCTCATATTAAATTACTAACAACCATACACTCAAATAGACTAGATGCAAGGTTCATTCTCCTTCATTAATGATATCAACTACTTCCACTTTATCATCGTCAAACCTTATTTCATAAAAAATTACTGCCTCTAACTTTAGATTCATCAAGAGGAAAGGAAGCATTATCAAACAAGCTAACATCTTCAAAAGAACCAAAGCTTTTATGGCTTACGATGTAATACGGAAGAAGTAAATAATAAGGGAATATTACCATAGATGTCTCACGTCATTTTTTTTTTGTATTTTGAAATTCTTCTTGCTTGGAGACGGTGATTATTTTTAACAAATACCAACTCGTCGGTGTGTTTATGAGCCAATCAATGCACCTAATTGAGAAAGCCTCTGATTGTTAATGCTTTATCTATAGAAATCATCTCATTCACTCATTTCTTCTTCAACAAAGACATATTCATCTCAAATTAGAACAACTTGAACGAGGGACAAAGGCGCATTCTTTGGTAGCATGCCTTCAGCTATTTTCAAAGCTTCCTTTTCTAAATTCTCCATCTCAATCTTATCATTCATCCTCACTTTCTTACAAACCGTAATACCTTTACCATAAATATTCAACAATTGAGATCTCTCTCTCAAGTATAACTTCCTTGCTTTGTTTGATTGTAAAAAGTATAAGTTTACAAAGTAGTTCCTTCTCCACTAGTCCCCCCTCTAGAAATATAATTACAAAGAGAATTATCACTTATATCCTTAGAAGATACACTAACACTTGTATAACCCATATATATTACTACCACTAGAAGTCATAACACAATCACAAATCACAACACAATCTAAGTGAAGCAAGCACCAAAAGATCACAACCAGCAACATCACATTGCTAATAACATAAATCAGCACAAGTAGCACATAGTGAACGATCATAACCAATAGCACCACAACACTATAATAACATTGATTACACAAATCATAAAACAATACAACAACCCAACCAACACCAACATCAAAACACTTGAACAAAGCACACTACATCAACATATAATTTTTAACTTCTAAAAGAAATAATATATGATTTAAAATGGGAAAAAATATTGAAATTTGCAAAATTCTTGTAAAGCCTTGAACGAGCTATCTTCAGCACCAAGCTTCACTGACCTTCAACACAGGACCAAAGTGAAACTTCAACACCCAAAAATAATGATGGGGATTCAATGATGTAGCTTCAACATGAACAAAGGCACATAAATAAGGTTGACATCATTGACCTTCAACATAAGCCAATAAGTAGTGAAGGTCGCAATTGGATGTTGCCGACACAAAGAGACAAAAGAGGAGGCAATGTGTAGGAATTGAAGGAGGGAGGAAGGGGATGTGTGGCTGTCAAATTCATCAATAGCTTGAGAAAGAGGAGGCAGGGTAGAAATTAGTTATTTTTCTTATAAAAGCCCCAAAAATAATGTTGTTTTAGAAGAATTTTTTTCCCCTTTCAGCGTTTCAACATTTTTAGGCACATTTCCATCATCAAAACGTTCTGGGGGATGCAAAATGGCTCTACTATAACATTTATATACTTTAGTGATACATGTTATATTATATCACAAAATATTGATAAATTACATAGCTTAAGATATTATATACTTTATTTTATTAAATCTTCAATTCAATCGGCTATTCTCTAGACGTAGTCTCAAGTCCTTCCATTTTAATTTATAATGCATATAACTTATCTAAAGTATGTCAGAAATAATCTCTTTATAAGTTTAGATAACTACACATAAGGTCTTATACATCTTAACTCAAATACTGCTAATGGATGTTACATATGGTATGCACAATTTTTTTTAGATTCTTAAGGGCCCATAAAGACAATTACAAATCACTATATAGGTGATGACACCATAAAAGTGTTACATTATCAAGAGAGGGGGAGGGGATTAGAGCTTGGGACCTATAATACCCAAAAGTTAATCTTTACCACTAGACCAAACTTCATACGGTGGTATGCCCAAAAATTGTCCACTTACTAAGAATTTATTATTTTTCTTTACCTAAAATAATTTGAGAAAAGCAATGATAAATAATATTCTAAGTTTTTCTTATAAATGAAAAAAGAAAAATATCAATGTTAGCTTTCAAAAGCTATGATTTATACGTTGAAAGTAACAATATTTAACATTAAAATCATGTATACTTATTGTGCATTTTCATATCAATAGCCATAAGAGCATCTGTAGTGGTTTAAAACTTTGCGTATCTTTACAATTAAAATCTCTACATCTAAAAATCCTATACCACTAAAAAGAGTATTTTGGTTGTATAGGAGAGAGAAGGGTTACATTAAAAAAAAAAGTGTTCACAACTTTTAAATTTGGCAGCTAAAAGGGTCCCATAGTCATACTTGTAGTAATTACTATTTTTCTTTCTAGCTCACGACACACATCAACATGCACAATTCTTTCTTTTTAGTACAAAAAAAACATCAATAGTGAAAGAAACCTAGAGGGGGTGAATAGGGTTTATGGAATGGAAATGAGAAAATATAAATTTGACATACAATATATAGTGGTTCAATAATTAAATTTTCTATATCCACTACCAAAAGTATTTGCCTTTTGGATTTTGAACCTCCAATGTGTTTATTGATGATCAGTCATCTCTTGGTTTATGAGTCTACTATCGCAATGACCTTCTAGGAGCTGATTTACAATTTGACCTAATTATTCTCCCTAAGTTTATGGATCGACTAATCCAATGATCTTTCTTAGGAATGCTAGGCAACACATAATCTCAATATAATATGTTTTGAGGAGAGTTGTGGTTGATTATAAATTATATCACAAATGATACAAATGTGAAAGTGAAAGAACAATTTGTGAGTGTAATCTAGCCAGAAAGAAATAGATATTACAATCAATGAGTAATTTCTAGCTAAGTAGAATGAGCACAAACACTTATAAAAATATCTCAACTTGAGACAAATATGAAAATGAGAAGTTGAGAATTAATTATAAGTAAGAATAATGAATTGATTTGTACAATTTATAATAGCTCAAAAAAAGTTGTTTGTTAGGTGCCTTATAAATGTCATTTATACTTATGCACTACTGTGTAGTTGTTAGAGTAATATAACATATACCTGTTACCCGAGTAGTTAATAGATTTGTTTAGCATTTAATGCCCACCAATCGATTAGTTGGGCAAACCAGTTGATCGGTTGAGCGGACTAATCAACTGAATATGTTCAAACCCAAGATGAAAATGTTATCATTACAGAAACCAATTGATTAGGTATTGAACCATTGTACGCGGTTGATATTATGAACATTAGCATGGTTTAGTAAACAAGTCGATATATCTCTCAAACCAATGAATCAGTTTATGTAAACCTCTCAATCAGTTTACTAAACAAATCGATCAATTTGATAAAACCAGTCGATGTGTTTAAACAAAGATACATGGATTTCTACATAAGCAAAACTCATGGAATGGTTAGTCAAATTAGCCTATCGGTTTTGTGAAACTAGTTGATGTGTTTGAAGAGAGATGAATGGATTTTTACAAGAGAAAAGTCCATGGACTCGTTAGTCAAACTAGTTGATCGGTTTGGTAGAACAAGTCGATGTGTTTAAGCATAGATGAATGGGTTTCTGTAGGTAAAAAACTCATGGACTGGTTAGTCAATCCAGTCAATACGTCCGAGTTTTTACACATTTAATACCTTAGGTTTGAACCAAACTCATAGATGAATGAGTTTTTATTTCAAGTTACTAATATCTTTTCGAATCTAAACCTAAACACAGATAATCATTTAATTAAGTTATCCTAATACCCTAACCTAAATTATTTTTAATCTAAACCCACAACACTACTTCCTTTTTCTCATTTTTATTTTTCTTCTCATTTTCCCTCGTACTTATTTTTCCCATTCTCTTTCCTTCCCTTTGTTGCACAACTCCCCCCTCTTGAGCTTAAGGGTTTGCGTTGAAAGTTTTGGTAGATAACACCCATCCATGTGCACATGAGTGTGTATATATAACTAAGCATTTGATGCTCCTACCACCTCTATTCTCTCCCTTTTGATTCTGCAAAACCAAACCACCATCTTCTTACTCCGTCACCTCCTCCTTACCGCCATGAAAACCACCGTAAAAAGTCACCACTAGCAACCCCAATTGAATCACCCTACTCGCTTTCAGTCACCTTTGCCGAGATTAACCCCTAGCTACAGGGAAAAACCGTATGTGCTTCCTCCTCCCCGTCAACATCCTGCACCACAGCCACCTCCTTCTTTTTCTTCATTGGTTGTGACGAAAATAGCAGGTGCTTCCCCTCCCCTTTGGCATCGCACACCACAAACCCCTTTTTTCTTTTTCATCCTTGGCTAGGGCTAAAACAACCAAAGCAAACCTCCCCCTTTTGGCTCCAACAACCACAACCCACATCCCATCTTTGGCCATTTCCACTACATCCACCTTCTCATTTTCCTTCTTGTTGCAACAACTTCAACTACAACCAACACCACCCTTTCGGTAGCCACAACCGTTGCCTTCCCCTCTATTTGTAATACTCCAAAATTTTTCTTAGCCTAATATCGTGTCATTAATACCCCAATTTGATTTTAATCTTGAGAAAATCTTATTTTAGCCTAAACCAAAATTCTTAATCTCAAAATCCTAATTGAATCTGAATCTTTGATCTGAATAAACCATATTTTGTAACCTAATTTTACATCCTCTAAAATTTATCACTAATCCTATCTATTTTGGATAATCTAAAATTATCTAAAAATAATATAAAAAAACTTTCCTTTTTTCCTATTCTTTTTCCTTCTCCTTTTTTCGTCACATGTGCCGAAGCAATTGACTAGCCTTATTGCAGCTTGCAACTTGCATCATCAAACACCTTCCATCATACCAATGCAGCCACCATCATCCATCATCCCTCATCCTTTTCTTCTTCTCAAGCTGCTTGACCTACATACACACTCCCCTGCCATTTTCTTTCTCACGCAACATACTCTCACACACCATCATCATCTTTTGTTGTTCCTCTACAGTTTCACCCCAACACACACAATCATCACCTCCCAACCACCTTCGTTGAAAATATCCATGGCCATCCCCTGTTCCTGACCCACATCCTCTACCATTTTCTTTCACCTATTCGCACACCCCATATCCACACACACACACACATATATATATATATACACACACTACTTCACTCTCTTTCCTTCCTCTTTTGTTTGTGCCATTTCTTGCCCACACTCTATCCAAAATAGCCTACATGAGCTTCCTTTCCTTTCTTCTTATTCGTCTTCTTTTCTTCTTCCTGTATGGTCGTACCTTATTTTGCACAACCGAGCCACCATTTCCACCACCATCACCACTGTGTGCTGCCACGCACCACCCATCGATCGACGGATTAACCACCAAGGTCACCCCATCCTTCCCCTTCATTGTCGCTAGCCATTTCCACCAACCACTGCCGTTTTTCCTCTATTTTCCTAGCATCCATCGCATTTGTATTAAATGCACGGCCTCAAGCAAAACCGTGCAACACTAAAATTCCAATTCGCTTGCCTATACGACCAAGAATAGCCTGCCCGTGCACCCTCGCATGGCCTGTTGCACACATGTGCGCATATGTTCAAATTAAGTATGTTCTGCCAGTGATCGAGCACGACCTTGCCACTTTGCACAGCCTACCCATACGCGATTCTAGCTCTCAACCTGGGTGTGCACTGCTTGTAGCACACCCCTGCAACTCTTCATTTTGGTCGTGCACCCCTATTTTTACCCCTAAAAGTTATCCAAACACCACCAAAATTTTACCATAGCCCACCACATATCCACGCAACTCAATCTTCCATTCGACTTTAGCTATTTTTATTTTTACCCTCCTTTACCTTAACTTTTCCCTTGGTTATACTCTTCAAACCTAATCGCGTATTATTTTATTTTTTGTAGGTGATATTTCGGTGATCCTGGAGGAGGAGGTCTAAGATTTACGTGCTTAGAGCCTGACATCCTAGTTGGTAAGGATACTAATCGATGTTTTAGGGTTTTCATGTTATTTACTTGTATGGTTATGTGAATTTCCATGATATTGTTGCTATATGATTTAATATATGTTGTTGATGATATGTTGTTATTATATAGACTATGTGTTTGAATGAAAGTAAGAATGGATAAGAGGTATGGATATGATTTCATTATGATAATGACGTATTTGTGAGGAATTTATTTTATGGCATAAACTATGGGATAAATAAGCTATAATAAGCGGACATAACTATATATATGAGGTATGATGATAAATGGTGGATTTGGAAAATAATGTTTGTGGAAGGTACAAGATTTTATAAAATAAAGGTTATTGGTTATCCTTAAAGCTATTTTGGTCATTATAGGATAATAAGAAAATTTCGGTATAATAATGTGTTAGGGGGTTAAAATATGATAATGATATCTTGAGGAATATTTTGAAAGGATTATTGTTTATCTTAGGTTCCTCAAAAAGAGATAATGATCTAATTAGGGTATAGTGACCTAAAATGATAATCTTAGCATTCCATGTGTAAAATCCTAGAGTTAATCCAAAATTCTGGATACATATTACTAATGTTGGCATTATAGGGTTTATATTGAATTTGGTATTCATATAAGTATTAAGGGAAGAATTATGACTATATATGAAATTAGGGTAATGGTAATTCTGTGAGTAATACTTTGGGATATGATTATTATTGTATGTGAACAATGTAGAAGTTAGACCATGAATTGCAGATTTGATAATAATGACGATAATTGAAAATGATATATAATGATTGGTGGTTGAATAATCAATATGAGAGTGATGCTAGGAGTGTGAAATTAGGGTTTGAGGAGATTACAAACCTTGACCTACGTGATGTGTTTATCTGCCTTAATGTGTTCAATGCCTATGAATCAATCCTGAATAAGATACTAATCATTTAAAATGAAGAGCACGTGAGTAGGGCCAAGATGATATTTTTATATCTGTTTCACTAGAGATAATAGTGGCTCGTATGCGTTTTATCCCAAGAAGATGATGTTTTTTTTTTAAAATATCCGCTCCGTCGAAGATAATAGTGGCTTAGGAGCTTTTTACCCTAAGAAGGTGTTTCAGTCTGTTCCACCAGATTAAGAATAGTGGGGGCCCTGCTCATCGTGAATGAAAACATAACTATATAACCTATGGATCAGACACTAATGAATTAAAGTGGAAGAGTACATGAGTTAGGACCAAGGTGATATTTTTATATCCGTTTCATCGGAGATAATAGTGACTCGAAAATATTCTACCCCCAGAAGGTGATGTTTTCATATCCATTCCACTAGAAGATACTAATGGCCTAGGTGTATGTTATCCTTGAGAATGTGCTTCAGACCATTCCATCGGTCTAAGAATAGTGGGGTTCATGTACTCAACGTATATAAAAGAATGAAAATGGTTATATCTAATAAAGAGGCCTGGATCCGTATTTATCTTATGAGATGTTTCATTTATTTGAATGTGTACTTATCACCTGTTGTGAATGCATGTGTTATTTGTATCCATGATTCGTTAGTATTGTTGCCGTGCTTAGTAAGTAACGTACTGACCACCCTTTTTTATGGGTATTGCTTATTCCCACAAGTAGGAGACCTTAATTTTTGCGTGCATGTCTCGAAAGATTTCCTAGATGACTATGTTGCTTATGATACACTATGTGGAGATGAGTGATAGTTATCTATACTAGGTGTTTGGGTGAAGAGTAATGTTATCCGGTAGATGTATTTACCTAGATACCTTTTTGGACTCTTAATCCATGGTATCCCTTCTTTTGTATTTTGATATTTTAATTTGGAGTTAAACTCCAAACTCATATTGTATTATAAATGTTTCTTTCGTTTCTACGTTCCTTGTTTTACTATGAATGATTTTAGCCTTGTGATTGATGTAAGGATGGTTGGGAAAACTAGACTTATGTTAATTACGACGGTAACCCCCAATATTTTACTTTTATGCTTCCATTATAAAATAAAAAAAATTTAGTAGTAAAAATTAGGGTGTTACACTATTCTTCGACAGCCTGTGCCGAGACTATCATCACCACCTTCAGCCATTTTTCCATCAAAACCATCATCACCACCTTCAGTAATTTCCACCGAAGCAGACCTCCCTCCTTTAGCCTAGCCCACCATTGCCTCCCCCTCCATCTTCAGCTCATTTGGTCGTTGATCACCCCATATCAACGATAGCTTGTGTCGTTACTATCACCCTTAGCTAGGCACAACTTGTTGTCCCTCAGCTAGGCACAACTTATTGTCCCTCCTATCTTTCAGCCTTCCATTTTCCTTAACATTCTTTAGCTATATGGTCTAATCCTAATTGTGTTTTGTTATTTGATTTCTTAGGTGTTTTTTCCAAAGTTCTGGAAGAGGCGGATTAGGAGTTACGGGCTTAGACCCCGGAGTCATTTTTGTAAGGATACTTGTCGTAGTCTAGGGTTTTGATTGCTAAATGTTGTGCATTTTTTTGTATCATACCATGTTACTATTATTTTGTGAATTAATATATGTTTTTCATGCTATGTCGTGAGTTTGATATCATATGATAGAAAATGAGTAAGTAGAGATTATGCGTTATTGTTATTTTATGTAGAAAAGCCATCAGTGTGAAATATGGCGGTATTATGGGTTTATTAATGATATGATGAATGTGAAGTTATTCTGAAAAGGTCTATGGAGGAAAATGTGGACTAGAGGATAATGTTACCAAAAATATAAGTTTTTTTAATAAGGGTTTTTATTATCAATAAGGGTATTTTGGTCAACGTGGGTTAAATATGAGAATCATGGTATTTTAAGGTATTATATCATCCCAAAATGTGCTAAGGAATTTATATGAAGTGTTTGGACTAGCTGTGAATGACATAACATTGATAAAGTATGAAAATGGTTTGATTTGGGAATAATAACCATAAAATGAGAAGACTAATATCACATGTGTAAAATGGTAGAGTTATATTATGAAATTCGGATATGTTGTTAATATTAGTGTTTTGAAAATGTATATTTAATCTGATAAGTGTTTGAGCCCTATATGAAAAGTTATGGTAGATTTGTGAAATTAGGGTTTATAAGCCTTGGGAATAGTAATTTTTGGGATAATGTTATTATCGTATATGCAAGACCTTAGATTTAGGCCTTGAAATTTGAGTATATCGATGATAATAATGATAATAATTAAGGAAGAGGTACTAAGTTTGGTGATTAAAAGAATAACAAAAGAAGAGTTATGATAAAAGTGTAAAATTAGGGTTTCGAGGAACTATAGGGATATTAAATCTAGAGAACGACCTTATGATCTTTGTAAGGTACTTACCTATTTTAAATGTTTTTTGTACCTTTGAATCAAACATGAATAATACATTAATCATTTAAAGTGAAAGATCACGTGAGTCGGGCCAAGGTGTTTTTGGATTCGTTCCATTGGATGATAACAGTGGCTCAAATGTGTTGCCCTTGAAAGGTGCTTTAGTCCGTTCCATCAAATTAAAAATAGTGGGCCCCCATACTCATCATGAATAATAATATGATTTGAGATGAGTAACCTAATGGATAATATATCAATAACTTAAAGTGGAAGAGTACGTAAGGTAGGGTCGAGGTGTTGTATCCATTCCACTGAATAATAATAGTGGCTTAGATGTGTTGTCTCTCAGAGGTATTTCAAATCATTTCACCGGTTTAAGAATAGTGACTCAGGAGTTTTCTGCACTGAGAGGTGTTGGATCCGTACCACCAGATAATAATAGTGACTCGTGTGTGTTGTTCCTGATAGGTGTTTCAGACCGTTCCACCAGTTTAAGAATAGTGAGGTCTTTGAACTCAACATAAATAAAAGAACGAAAATTTGTTATATCTAATATAAAGGCTTATATCATTCCTTACCTTTTGATGTCATATGTGTATTGCATGTGTACTTATTTTCTATTGCACATGTGTGTATTTAACTACATTCCTAACTCGATAGTATTATTACCTTACTCAGTACGTAGCGTATTGACCACCATTTTATGGGTGTTATTCATTATCATGAGCGGAGGACCTTGTTGCTTTTGTACAGGTCTTTGAAAACCAGTTGGATAATTTTGTTGCTTTTGATGTATTGTATGGGGAGGAGCGACTTTTGTCTGTACTGGGTGTTTGGGCAAATACTTATTTTATCAGATGATGTTTTTACTCAAATACTTTTTAGACTCTTCGATCCATGATATCCTTCTTGTTGTATTTGTTACTGTATTCCAGAGTTAACATCTAATTAAACTAATATTTGTATTTATAAAGCTTCTTTCATTTCTAATTACTTTATTTTACTATGAGTGGTTTTAGCCTTATAATTGATGTAAGAATGGTATGATAGACTAGATTTACTTCAATTATGGTGGTAACGTCTAATATTTTAACTATATGATTTTACTGTAAATGAAAAAAAAAATCAGTAGTAAAATTTGAGATGTTACAATAATTTAAATAAATAATAGGATGATGAAACAAAATCTCCAACAACTAAAACTCCCTTATTGGAATATAGGAGAGTTTTATTGTACCCCAACAACTAAAACCCCACCACTAAAGATGTTCTAAGGACGTTAAATAGCAAAATGAATACTATAATAATACTCACTATGTTTCTAACGTCAATTAATGATTAGAAGAAAAAAGATAAAAAAAATTAACATAAAATTAAAAATTAGATTTTGATTTTTTTTAAATAGATTTAATTATATGTTAAAGAAATTTATTTTATAAACTAAAGGACTATTATTGTATTCCCCCTGTTTCTTAAAAATAAAATATTTTGATAATGTATACATTATCTTAATAGATAATAAATATGTCTCTAATATTATAATAATATTATTTATTAAAATTACATAATAATTAATTTATAGAAAAAATAAGAATGGACATTAACTTTTTTAATAAAAGAAAAAATCCTCCTTGAAATAAATTTTATTTGTCTATACGGACGGAATCTATTTGTTTAACGCGTAAGTAGGAGAGAGACGGTGGTGTGAGAAGCGGAGCGTGCTGGACAGCTGGGGGGATGCATTAATGGATGACAAAGCCTAAAGGAAAGTCTTCGAAAACCTAAAAGGTAGCTCATCAGACGTAGAGCTAGTGACTCGTTTAAGCAAAGATAGAAAAACGGCACCACTATTACGCTTTGCAGACCTGCTCCGTTTTCCCCGTATATGATAGTTGATACTACTAGTCTACTCCTGCAGTAACGCTGCACATATTTCCAGCTGCAATGCATGACATGCTTTAGTATTCTTGAGCTGAACCATCAAAATGTCGAACCATTTCAGCGCATGCACATATCATTTTAATCCCAAAAATGCACAAATCTGTAGGAAGTAATAGTAATTATGGCCTCCTTGTAGCATGCATGCTGCAATTTCTGTCATAAAATTCAATTATAATCATACCTTCGAGGGACGTGGCATATATGGAGTAGTATATATTATTCAAACTGTTGACCGTGAATGATAGATTGTCTGCTAATTGACTTATAGGTTACAAGTGCAGTATTAAATTTTGCAAACCAATCGTACTGTGATTTGCGAAATGGTAGAAGAATACAAGTGCGCTGTCTCTGTTAATCATTTTTTAGACTAGACATAGACTACACAATGTTAAAGAAATATAAGTAGTAGCACACAGTAACCAAAATGTAAGGACAAGACAAACACGGACGGAGCGAGATTTTGGCTCTATTATCCAGAGACTGATCACAAATAGTGGATGTCTTCAATTAGTGTATCCGATCGATGTACAATTAGGCATGCATGCACCGTTCACGTTGACTACACAACATGGATATGACAACATAACATTAATTCTCTGGGCGCCCTCCCAAAGATCTGCAGTACGTACGTAGTGAACTAGCGATGCTCCCAGGAGCAATTGAATTACGTCGGCTGGGCCTCTCACGGCTTGACCATCATTTGGAGGTGTGGGGGAGGATGAATAATCTTTTGTTGGGTGTATAGTATAGAAATATAATAGAATATCAAAAATAATTTATCCGAATCCACCGAATTTACGATGTGTCCTTAAAACGATTTTGCTCCCTCACACGGTGTTCAAGGCTATGAACAATCGTCTTCCATGATAGAACGGATTTTCGTTCCTATCAGATGTTAGCACTTTAATCTAATAGAATTCTAGTGAACGCAACGTTATGTTTGTACTCAACTAGGAATATAAGAATCGAAAAAGTAGAGAGAGAGAGAGAAGATAGAGGACTATTGAAATTTCCGAAAAATCAAAATTTTCGAATTGATTTTTCCGGTTGATGGTGGGGGCTATTTATAGAGTTAATGAAGTCTCTTTGAAAAGATACCAAGTCAACAATCATGTCTCTTCAAATTAATTCAAATGAAAAGACACAAAGTCAACAATCATGACTTTTCAAATTAATTCAAATGAAAGGCACCAAATCAACAAACATGACTTTTCAAATTAATTCAAATGAAAATGCACCAAGTCAACAATCATGATTTTTCAAATTAATTCAAATGAAAAGAAACAATTAGGACTTTTCAAATTAATTCAAATGAAACCCTCTTATATATATATATATATTACAATCTATTTAGCATCTTTCATTAAATTGACATTAGTAAAAGCAAATGTTTTGTTCGCATTGTTCCCTCCCCGCTTCCTCTTCCTTCCTTCTATAATGGGTCTTCTTTGGACTTCTTTTATATCTGCAATAGCGCTTGACACCAATAAATTAGAAAATAATATCTGGAGTTAAAATACGTCCTTTAAATTTGCCCTCGTTATTGAGAGTAGGCTAAGGCTCATTTTGACTTGCTCAACTTTGGATGTCATAATTTTTATTACAACTTACCACAAGGAAACCAGCTAGCCTTAAATGTAGGTACACATTAGGCTGTTTATGGTTTAAATATCTAAAAATAATATTTAATATTTGATTTAAAATTTTGAATATCCAAAAGATAGAATATTCGAATTTTGAGATCATATATCAAATATAATCGATATTATCTGAATAAAATTTCAAATATAAAAAAAGCTACCAAATTACAAATATTATGATATTATTCTATTTGTTAAGCAAACATCTATCCGATGTTAAAATTAAAATAAAGAAGGGGTGGGTGGAGTCTATCGACACATAGAGTATTTTTTTAAATTTTTTTTGTATAAATATCTACAAATAAATTATATTAAAAATATAATATTATAACTAAATTAAATTTTGGCTTAAATAATGAATTAAGTAAAAATTACACACACACACACATCTAAATTTATTTATATGCAATTATATATAAAATAAAAAATTATAAAAAAATGAATAAATATTTTTCTTCAGATCGGATATTATTTATATTTATTGGATTTGATATTTGGTATGTTTGACTTTTCGTCGACCGGATTGGATATTTGATTTAAAAAAAACGAATTGTTTATTTATTTTTTTAGATCAGATCGTTTCGGATATCGGATTAAATAAGTAGATATTAAATAATATGAATTGACTTGGTAGGCACCATATGTTGTAGGCAATTTTTACACCATTACGGTTTTCAAACTTGGATTTACTACAAGCCAACGAAGAGATTGATACAGACCTTTTACGTCACATTATTTACAATGCCTAAACTGGAGCGCACCAACCCCAGGAGTCTTGTGTAGTAGGAAAACACCCTCGCGGGCGCAGAACCCTCAAATGCAAAAGAAAGTTTTATCGAGTGACTTTTGAACAAGCTTATGATCTATATAGATATGGCCGCATAACGTTAGCTCGAATTCTCTAGTTGACGCTGACAGAGATGATGATTACTTCATTGAACCTTCGTTTGGACGGAGGAGTTCTAAAAAGAATTTTATTTTAATAAGAAACTTATAAGTTTTTCTAGGCTAATTTTTTTTATATAAATTATTTCTTAAAGTAGAATCTATCTTACAATTATCCTATCCAAACTAACCCTAAACGTGTAATCTTATTACAATATACCAATATATATATATATAATAAGATTTGAGGATCAACAATAGGGTGACTAAAACATGTTAAGGCTTCTCCTAAAACTCTCATAATTAGAAACTACGAGAAGATTCCTCTAATTGATTGTTAGAGAAGAAGTGACAAACCCGGGAGAAATGGGTGAAGGCAGGATTTGATCTCGCCTGTTTAGCTTGCTGGGAACTAGATCCTTCATAGGAAGTTGTTGTGCCTGAAAACTAAATTCGTACAACCTACCTCGGGGAGCCTTCTTATATTATCATTAGCCTAGTAGGGTGCACCTCCCCCGATCTTCTCCCTTATCATCATCCCCTCCACAATAATTCAAGCTTATTATTGTGTTCACTTGTATTGTCAATATTGTGATTACTATGTGTCAATTTGATTATGTCGTTTGCTGTCGTCCTGTCACTTGTACTTGTGTGCTAATTTGATTATGATGTTTGTTGTTGCCCTGTCAATTGTGCTCGACATGCTGTTTTCACTAATGTCTATCTGTTCTTCTTTCTCTTTTTAAGTTATCATCATCCTCATCAACTCCTCCTCATTCAGACTTATTATTGCGTTCAATTATATTGTCAATATTACGAATATTATGTGTTAATTTGGTTATGTTGTTTGTTGGTGTCCTGTCAATTGTGCTTGGCCTACTGTTTTCATTTCCACCTGTACTTTTTTCCCTTTTTAAATTATTATTATTATTATTTTTTTTTTCTGTACATTTTAAAATTTGCTACTAAGAGCATTTACATTGGTAACCACAAAATTCATTATATAAATATTTTTTGATAAAAAAAAAGGTGTTATGGAATCAATTAAAGAATCAATCCAATTGTATATCTATATCAATGGTTCCATAAACTTTCAACCTATAACCCACATATTTTGCTTTGAAACAATACTATTTTTTGCAATATTTTTTTAAGTTAAAATACTACAATAATATAAATTTATTACGACGATATCTCTTATGACAGTCAAAGTCCACGTCTACTACAACGATAGGTCATCAATGAATGGACGATCTATCGAGTGAGAAAAATGAGGCTACAACGATGATTGTCATCATTTTATGGTTATTATGGCGACTAACAATTACATTAATTTTTCCATCCTAATATTTGAAATTAATTTAAAAAAAAGCTACGGCGACAATGAGGTCGTCGTAGTATCGTTAAAACATTTCAGTCCCACCATTCCTAGCAACCAAAAAAAAACTTTGTAACAACGATGGATTGTTGCTATAGGGGGTCGTTGTTGTAGGATGAGGCAGGAAATTTCCTTCCTCTTGAAAATTATTACGGAAGGTATATTACAACGACTAGTCGACATTATAGAGTATAGTGTTGTTGCAGTATAGTAAACCAAAACGGTGCCATTCGTTTAAATGGGGGTCTACTACAACGACCCCGGCATTGCAATAGAGGGGGGCATCGCTGCAATAGAGATGAGCTATATAAACGAAAAAAACTACCCATCATCGTCCTTGCCGTTTGTCTCTCTCATTTTTTCGTCGATGCTGCACGCTTTCTTCTCTCTCTCACCAATTTGGTAAGTATTAGGTAAAATTCATGTTTTTTGTGAATTTTTTGTCAAAACCTTGTGTATTATTATTAGCTTTTACTTTTAATTCCGCCTTTTTCTATGCTTTTATGGATTTCTATGGCAGCCACGCCTTGTACTGCCTTCTCCTCTTCTTATCTCAGTTTAATCTTTGTTTTATACTCTTTATTTTATTTTATTTTAATTATTAATTAATTAAACCTAACAAATTTTTTTCTTAGTTGGTGGTTTAATTTTGTATCACTGGAGTAGTTTTGCGCTGCAACCTCTACCACTGCTATTGTAAGCTTTAAAAAAAAATGCTATCACTACAAGAAACTGGTGCATTAACGACCAATTTAGCGACCAAAATTTTTTCTAGTCGCTATTAATATATTATTAACGACCACCATTAAAAGTCGTTGTTATTGGTATATCTATAGTGACCAATGTAATTTTTATTCGTTAATCGTTAACTTTTTTGGTCGCTAAAGGCGTTTAAGTCTAATATATATTTACATATTTTTTATAGTAGCAAAAATTTAATAATTTTTATCTTTAGAAAATATTTACGTCTATGAATTTATTTATTTTTATGAGATTGATAAGATCTTCAAAAAAATTTATATTTAAAATTTCTGCAACATATTTGTGATTTCTTTTTTATGTTTTTCCCATTTTCATTTACGGATGACATTTTTATAAATATGTTAATTTATTATTATTCACTTAAATTTGTGTAAAAAGAAAATTTATTTCTTGGATCTTTACCTAATGGTTTTTATTAAATAAAATTCAGATAAAATTATCCATTATCATATTTTAGATACTTAAAAAAAAAAACAATCAGCGACCGGCCCCCGCCCCCCTTTTCTTTCCTACACTCTCTTCTTTTCCTATTGCTTTCTCCTGCGTTGAGGCCCGACCCCCTACTTCCCTTCTCCTTTCCCTTTCTTGCCTCTGCCTACATTCTTCGGCCACTACCTAACCACTACAACACAACCACTGGACGACGGCAGCACAAGAGTGAGGCAACAACAGCTATGGTCGGACGAACAGCGCGAGCAGGGAAGTAGAATGGGTCACTTGACCTTGGTCCGGCACCATTTCCACGACACCATCGCGACGCCACCGCCGGCCACCTCCAACGATGTCCACCATCGATGGAAGTTCCTTGACCTTTGAAGAAGCTCCCGTGCCCTTTATCCGCCCTATTTTGGCTGATATTATTTGGAATAAATTATCCTAAACCCTAACTTTTGTTTTGATTAAATTTCTATAAATTAGCTTTGATTATGCTAAATTATCTGCTGAATTGAATATGTGTGTGTTGTATGATTGATTTAGATGAGTTAATTATGTGGTATATGCTTGATTTTTGAAATTTAGGAATTTTGACCCCGTTATGTGAGGATTGTTCGGAATTTGGATATGTCAATTATGTGGTAATGGCCTTTCTCGACACACACACACACACACACACACACACACACACACACACACACACACACACACACACACACACACACACACACACACACACACACACACACACACACACACACACACACACACACACACACACACACATATATATATATATATATATATATATATATATATATATATATATAATGGGTATGGAGTTTGGAAAAAGGTAGGTATTTATCTTTCATGGTAATGGCCTTTCTCGACATGAGATTTCAAGATTTCATGGTGATTTGCCAGGGTAGCTAGTCTGTAAAGGAGTAATATAATAAGTTTAGAAACATGGCTTATTTTTGCACCTGAGGTGGAGGCAAGTGAAGAGTTGGATATTTATCATTTTTTTAGGTCTTGAGACAAGATTATAAAAACTACTAATGGGAGCCATATTACTTGATCTTATGTCCATGTATAAGAGAGAGCTCGAGGGAGCACGTGAGCTTCAGCTTTGAGGCATGGTTGCAGGAAAGAAGCAAGAAGGGGAGGATAGTATGTATCCCTATGGTATCAAGATGGTTTAAATATATGGCAACAAGTAGAGAGGACATGCATTCCAACATTACTTAAGCTATCTGTGAAGGCACTTTTTTTACAAGTGATTCAAGAGGGACCATACAGGAAAGGATTGTCAAGGCTATCAGGTTCAGTGTTATTATTGTAGTGTATGGGGACACAGATAATTGGAGTGTTGCCGCACAAATGATAGTGTCCATGAGAACGAGCCTAAGGCATATCTCTAGGAACATCGGGCCATTTCACCTTCTCTTTTCACTTGATGTCATCTTAAACCTTGTTTTTATCTTATTTGGGGTCCTCTTGTGTTTCTACTGACATTATAAAAAATTATTGCATTTTTGGTAGGGAATACATTTATTTTAAAGGGGTTGTAACCCCCATCCTTTTGGTTACTCTTGATGGTCTCTCCTTCATTAGTATGTATTCTCAGTTGAACCTCCCTTAATTTTTGTATATGTGGAGCATCCTTGATGGATTACCCTTGTTATAAGCCCTAAGCATATTATATGCCCTAAGCATATAACAACAATACTATTGTGTAACATAATCCTAAGGATCACATAAACAAAATTAACCAACATCTACGATGCAATATATATATACTGAAAGATTAATTACAACTAAAAAACTAACTAATTAAAAGAAATTAAACTACAATAACCATTTTAATGACTACAAAGCAGTGATAAAAATAACATAGTGATAATTTCTTCTCTCGAAAAAATGTAATCAAAGCATGTTTTTTTCACCAGAGGTAAAACACGTCAAAACTATCACTATATAGCACAAAGTCAACTAATTAAAGATATCAAATATAACAATAACTTAACTAATCATCATATACCAAAAAACATTAACTAATGAAATAAAAAAAAAAACTACTATAATAAGAAATTTGATAGTCCATTACCTTAGCTGCCACTTTGTATACCAGGATCACAACTTTATAACCCATACAAAAACTACTATATTAAAATACTAAACCAAAAAGAATGATAAAGATGAACAATCATCATGAAGATTCTACCAAATATTAAAATAAACCATATTATTTGGCAAGATGCCAGTTTAGATGAATAAAACACCCACAAATCCAAGTAATTGTTCACATTCACACCAAACCTAGAATACTAGACCGAGATAAACTAAATAAAAAGACGATACTAATCATTCTTAACTCAAAGACCCTTATTGAACATCCACTAGATTTCCTAAACAATGGCTTCTGTTTCATTGATGACCCAATTACTGAAAAATTGTCCATCAATATCGTTTTGGCCTTCTAATTCTTTGACTTCTGAAATCAGTTTCATAATATAATAGTAGCTGATTGGTCTAATGGGATGAATTTAAAAAATAAACTTATATGAAAACTCTACTTACTGTTGGAAGAAATCACTAAAAAAATATACTTAATATCAAAAGAAAGCATTAGCTTTATACTATCTAGTTTGAGCTTATCGACCTTAGATAGAAGAACCCATATTCTAGTATGTGTAATAGAAAAAAAAATTTGTGAATGTAGGATATCGATCTAAACCTTTTACTCAATTGGACAAAATAAAATTAAATAATCAATTCATTAATATACCTGTACATGTATTACTTCTTACAATGTAAGATTGATTAACTTTGTTAACAAATAACTCATTTCTTGGCTTTGAAGAGTTTCATAGCCACAAGTTTTCCTATAACACTTGCAACCATGAAGATATATAAACACAACATCATATCAACACTATATGAAATGATAGATGACAATTTTACCAATGAAAAATGCAAGCGAAAGGGCTCACC